>ML834545.1:66492-83715 GCA_009831015.1 Picea engelmannii | reverse complement strand
TTTACTCTTACTGTCCATATGATGTATGTTGCTTGATGACACAAGAAGAATTCTTTATAATTATTTAAAAGGCATAAAATTGTTTAAGCTTACATACAACTGATTCACCCCCCCCTCTCAGTTGTATTAGTATTTCCAACAGAGATCCCACGCACAGGCTTCAACTGTTCAGACAAAAGATGTATCGGCTATCTCTAAAATCAACACAGGCTTTTTTGGCTTTCAGGGTTGCACCCCGGGTATTCCTGCAGAGGTCAGACCGTTCATGTTCATACAGTCGAGTGGAATGGAGGAGCGAGAGCCTTCACGGCTTACCTCGTCTGTTTTATTTGCATGCATTAGGGTGGACACTTGTCACCGTTGAAACTGCATGCATTCCTCGGCATGCATTACCTTTCTCATGGTTAGGAACTTAGGATAAAACATAAATGGCACATGTTCTTTTGGAATAATAATAAAATATTATTCCCAGGCTTAAGCCCCCTAGGCTCAACACTTAGCCTCTTTCCCACCTTCCAGCCCCTAATTCCTTGCCCACTCTGTGGATGCTCAGTCCCCCTTCACTCATTCATCATGGTCGGTCTGCACTGGCGGTGTTTATATTTTATTAAATGTTCTGCATGCATACAAGTACAACAATAGGCTCCTGGTCTTCAACACTTAGTCTCCCTGGCCTAATAACACATAAGCCTCCAGCTTATAAGGACTCGTCTCACCAGCCTATAAATCATAATTACAACTCTTTTCAGAACATGGTTCACTACGGGGCTCGACCTTGGGGACACTATAGGTACTCTTACACAGTTACAAGACATGAATCTAACATGGCTATACAATCCACTTAATAAATTATGATTTATAAGTATAGAAATATAAAACATAGCATCAATTGTACAACATCAACAATATAGCATCAACAATTCAAGTACATAGCTGAGATACATATATGAATGTTGATGTTGGGAAACAAATGGAACAACCAGGTTCCACCCAACCATAGAAATAGAACAACCACAATCACTTGTCCTGATCACCCCCTAGCCTGACCACGACACCATAAGGACAAATTGAGTCACACTCCTTAGCCATTGTCACCTTCCACAGTTCACAAAATGTTTTTCCTCACACCAGATGTGTTCATAACAACAAAAATAGTTATCATTCCTTAATATACTAAGCAGTTTATTTCCTCCCACATTTGTTGTATTTATCTTCTTCCTAGGACCTTCCATTCATTTCCCTCCTTGGGGAAATTCGTAGCTTTACAAATCCAACATGGTTGTTCCATTTGTCTTCCAAGATTTAATTTATTAAAAAACATTGTCTCATACATGTGTCCATCAAAAGAGGACAATTAGGAAAGTCAAACATTTTTCCAACAGTGATAAAATAATAATTACATAATCC
Source organism: Picea engelmannii (assembly GCA_009831015.1). Classification (NCBI taxonomy): domain Eukaryota; kingdom Viridiplantae; phylum Streptophyta; class Pinopsida; order Pinales; family Pinaceae; genus Picea; species Picea engelmannii. The sequence continues at coordinate 82,308 of ML834545.1, read as the reverse complement.
AAAATTCTAAATTCGTATTTTCCATAAATGACAATTTATTTTCAAATCCGAATTTCCATAAATGGAAATTTATTTCTAATTTCAATTTGGAATTTATTTTCTAATAATTTGAGGATATTACATCCTCTCCCCCTTAAGTACAACATTGTCCTCAGTGTTCAATCATCTCTCAGAATATAATTGGATAATATTTCAGCATATCTTCATTCAATTCCGAAGTGGCCTCCTTAGGACTAAAGTGCTTCCATTGCACATTTACCTGGGCGATGGCTCTAATCCAATGTATCATTTCTTTCCTATCTAGATTGAATAGAGGTTTTGGTTGGAACTCACCTTCTGGTTCCACCTGCACCATTTTCTAATCAATGATGTGTATAGGATCATGAATATATATTTTCAATAATGAAACATGAATAACATTATGAACTTTTAAATTTGCAGGAAGTGTCAGTTGATACGCCACTGGTCCAATTCGAGTTAATATTTCGAAAGGACCACAAAACCTTGGTGCCAACTTGGAAATTTCCTAGCTTTAGGGAGCTTCTCCTTAATTTGACTTTTAGATATACATGTTCCCCAATATTGAATTCCTGATGTCTAATTTTTAGATCTGCATAGTTTTTTTGTCAATCTTGTGCCTCTTTCAAGTACTTTTGTACCCTTTTAACCATTCTCTCCATTTATTGGAGCATTTCTGGTCCCACCATAATCTTGTCGACTGGATTATCCCAACTGATTGGGGTTTTGCATTTCCTTTTGTATAATACTTCGAAGGGACTCATCTTAGCTGATGTCTGATAACCATTATTGTAAGCGAACTCAACTAAGTGAAGATACTCTTCCCACTTAGTTGGTTTTATTCTTACGTACATTCACAACATGTCTTCGATAATTTGGATTGTTCGTTCTGTTTTCCCATCCATTTATTGATGGTAACTTGTGTTGAAATTCAAATTAGTACTCAAACCTACAAACAAGTCTTTCTAAAAATTGGATGTAAATTTGACATCTCTATCTGAAATCACCATCTTAGGAATTCCATGCAATCTAAAAATTTCTTTGATAAACATTTCAGCGATGTTAATCGCTTTGTAATTAGATTTCATAGGTATAAAATGTGCAGAGTTACTTAGCTTATCAATTACTACCATGATTGAGTCATTTTGTCTTTGTGTCTTAGGAAAACCTGTGATGAAATCCATCGAAATAATTTCCCATTTAAATTCAGGTATAGGAAGAGGTTGTAACAGACCTGTTGAATGTTGATGCTTAGCCTTTACCTATTGACAATCTAAACATCTAGACAAATATTCAACTATTTCATTTTCATGTTAGGACAGTGAAGTTTTTTCTTTAAGGAAGCTATCATTATCTGGTATCCTAGATGACCAGAATATGGCTTTTTGTGTAGCTCATCAAGACTTGTCATCTTTAAATCAGTAGAGTTAGGTACATATAACCTTTCTTTGAACCTTAACAACCCATTTTTATCTATACTTAGATCTTTTTTGTTCATATTTTTTGCATTTCCTTGCAATTTTGTTGTTGCTTTGATGTAATTTTCATCATTACTGCTTGCAGATTTTATCCTATGCTCAACATTATTTTATGCCTTACTGATAGTTATGTCATAAAGCCCACTAATCTTCCGACTTAGTGCATTTGAAACTTTTTTTTCTTTACCCTTGATGTGTCATACCTCAAAATTGAACTCACTTAAAAAGGCCAACCATCTTACATGTCTTGCATTGAGATCTTGTTGACTGAACAAATGTTTTACACCATTGTTGTCGGTTAGTAACATAAATTTTATTCACATTAAATAATGTCACCACATTTTTAATGCATGAATCACATCTGCTAATTCTAAATCACGAGTCACATAGTTTTGTTCATGTTCTTCCAATTTACGTGATTGATAACAAATGATGTGTCCATATTGTGTTAGCACACCTCCTAATCCCTCTTTACTCGCATCCACACAAACTGTAAAGTATTTATCTGGATCTTCTACTTTTAGGATATGTGTTGTAGTTAACAGTCCCTTTAGCTTATCAAAACTGTGTTGGAATTTTTGCAGCCAATTAAATTGTATTCCCTTTTTCTGTAGCGATGTAATCGGATAAACAATTCTGGAAAATCCTTCAATAATCCTCCAATAATAACCTTTAATCCCCATAAATGATCTTATTTCTTCTACTTCTTTAGGAATAGGCCATTCCATAATGGCTTTAATCTTTTCCATGTCTACTGCAATACTATCTTCTGATATTACGTGCCCTAAATACTGTATTTTTCTTTGGTAGAAATCACACTTATAAAACTTAGCATACAAATTATGTTCTCTTAAAGTCTGTAATAATATTTTCAAATGCTCTTTATGTTCTTCTTCAGTCTTTGAATAAACTAAAATATCATCGATAAAAATCAGTACGAATTTATCTAGATACTGGTTGAATATCCTATTCATCAAGCACATAAAAGTTGTTGGTGCATTAGTAAGTCCAAACATAATCACTACAAATTCATAGTGCCCATAATATGTTCTAAATGTTGTTTTGTTTACCTCTTCATCCTTTATCCTGAATTGGTGATAACCATACATCAAATCTATCTTAGAGAATATTTTTTCTCCTCCAACCTCATCAAAGAGATCGTGAATTCTAGATAAAGGATATTTATTTTTAATCGTCATTTTATTCAGTTGACGATAATCAATACACGGTGTCAGCATTCCATCATTTGTTTTAACAAACTAAACTAGTGCTCCACAAGGTGAAATACTTGGTCTGATATACTCTTTGTCTAACAGTTCTTGTAACTAAATTTTCGTTAGTTCGGGTACACTCATTCTATAAAGTGCCTTGGACACCAGGGTAGATCTAGGTAGTAGATTGATAGAGAAATCTATCTCTCTCATTGGGGGTAGTTTTGGTATTTCTTCCACGAATACATCTTTGAATTCAAGTAGGACCGCACAGTCTTTCATACTTGGTTTTCTTTCTTTCTTTAAGAGATTAGTTACTTGAACAACATACACTTGGAAACCCTTATTAATACATTTCTTAAATTGCATTGCTGATATTTTCCTAACATAAACAAGATTTTTGATTCCCTGTACTGTTTTGTCTATATTATTTTCATCCTTGTATACAAATAATTTTTTGTATCAATCTATGATAACTTTATGTTTTTCCAACCAATTCATCCCAATAATTATATCATAAGACCCTAAAGGTAACACATTCAGATTTAACTTTGTACTCTAACCATTTATATTGAGTCCACAATCATAAATAAATTTTGTTATCTTTCTTTTGGTCCCCATTGCTAGCTATACTAACCAAGATTTAGCATGTTTTACCTTTATTAACTTGTTCAATTCTACTAAAGCTGGAGTATTATAAATTAGACTAGCTCATACGTCAATTAGTATAGAAACGTTATTGAAATGAATTTTACCTTCAACTTCCACAATAGCGGATTGATGATCTGCCTATCTTCCATCTAGAGCTGATTGATCTTATGCACACTTCTGCCAATGTCTCCAACTATTGAATCCTCTTGAATATTGTGGACTAAATTCCTTGTTGATGGGTTTAAGCATGGACAATTTCTCCGTGAGTGGGATTCTCCACACTCCCAACATTTCAATGATTCTCTGGGGTTTTCCCCTACCTTCTTGAATCCCATATTAACTAGTTTATTCCCCCCTTGAGTATTTTTTGTATTAGAGTGATAGTCCTTCATTTGAAATCATTTTTCCATGTTACGGAAAGGGGTTGGTTGGGAATATTTCTTACGTTGATTCATTTTGTCATGTTTCTTATCTTTCCATGGCTTGGGAATTTCAAATCTCTATTTTTACTATTCATAGCATATTCGAGCCTTTCGAAACACTTCATTTAAAGACTTAGGATTATCAAATTCAATTTTGTCTTTGTATGATTGTGGTATACAACTTAAAAATGTTTTTATTTTTACCTTATCTTCTTTGATATAAGGCACAAACCTCAACAGATCTAGGAATTTATTAATCAGATCATCCATAGCCATTTGTCCTAGTCGCAATGGGAATTTTAGATCTCTATTTGTACTATTCATAACACATTCGATCCTTTCAAAACACTTCATTTAAATACTTAGGATTATCAAATTCAATTTTGTCTTTGTATGATTGTGGTAGACAACTTAAAAACATTTGTATTTTTACCTTATCTTCTTTGATATAAGGCACAAACCTCAACAGATCTAGGAATTTATTAATCAGATCATATATAGCCATTTGTCCTAGTCACAATTCGTAGAATTACTTAGTCTTTCTTCCGTAATATATTTCTGATAAGTATTACTTCTTGCAATAATTTTTGAATTCTGACCATTCCATTCGTCTTTCCTTCAATCCTTTCGCTAGCTTCATGTCTTGCCACCAGATACTAGCTTTTTGTTTCAGGTTATAGATGGCCATTCTAATCTTCATATTACTAGAGTAATTATAAATCTGAAAGTATTTATTAATGTCTAACAACCATGCTTCATCTTCCTCACGAGTCTTGGATTCTCCATCAAAGGTGGAGGGTTTTATTTTTTTGAATTCTCCTTCCAAGTGATTAACTTGTTTTCTCTTTCTTCCTGTAGATGTCTGGTTTTATGTCATGTGCGTGTCTTTAGAAGAATTGTCTTCTTTTTATGTTTCATGACTAGAATTCTTGGAGGACTTTTTTTTTACCCCTTCTTCTCTTTCATTGTCTTTTGGAATCTTTTTTGTCACTATATTGTGTAGAAACATTTCATTTATTTCTAATTGGTCTTCATGTGCTTTCTTCAACTTTTCGTTATCTTCTTTAAACACTTGTAATTCCACAATAAGGTTCCTCATCATTTCCAAGACTTGGGTGGTTGAACTTCCATCACTGTGATGTTCTGGGTCTCTAGAAATCTCTTGATTTTGATTATCCTCAGGTCTGTTTCCTTCTTCATTATGTGATGACATTTTCACAATGACAACTTTTTTTGTTTGTAACAATAAATATGTTCGTTATATTTTTCCTTCAAAAAAAAAAAAAAATTATGGTGCTGCCCTGAGGTCCAAGTGTTGTAACCAACAAATCTGATACCATATGTAATGTACCCCAAATTTCACTAAAAAAAATTTGACAGGTAAACCGAAGTCAATTAATTATAAAAAAATCGGTTCACAACATAAAGATATTTTCTTATAACTCTTATTCCACTTGCATGCATATGAGATTTTACTTTACAGGATTATCCATCCTGGAATTCTAAAGGATATTTAAAACCCAACATACGATTTTACTGTTATCATCCATTAAAACACAATGTTCTTAATTAGATTAGCTCATAACCTAATTTAACAAGAACTATGAAACCATGCTAATGTATTAGAGACATACATTTATTTTCATTGCTAAATTAGTATCTATGAACGTCAACGTCCATAACATAAGCACTAGGGTTACAATATACCCATGTCGACCATATTACACTAGTATAACAACTATGTTATAAAATATGTAAACAATGCAACCCTTAGCAACAAGTTAAAATCCTAGTAGACAAAATTATGACCCTAGGAAGCATAACTATCAAACTCCTAACATCTATGCACTAGGGTTATAACATACCCATCATATTATCACCCCACAAAAGTGTAACTAACTATATTGTAAACAATGTATATGATGTGTACATTGGCAACAAAGGTAATTACTACAAAAATGCTAACTATGTCCATTCGAACTAAAATTTATACACATACAACCCAGCATTAAAGTGGATCGAAAATCGATTTGGAGTGGATTCCAAGTCATGCCTGAATCTAGTCCATTATAACCCATGGGAAGTTAAGTTATGGCAGGTCCATTAAAATGGTGGTAGACCTACCCAGTACCCTACAACCTCACACCATAGAGAACCTCCCAATGAGGTCTCACCACTTCACTCGATTTCACATGGAAGAGGTGTCGGGTGGCATACCAGTTGCTCTTACTCTCTAATCAAGAGGCTCGAGGTGTGACTTCTCTCCTCGTGGTCACCTCTTTGGTCTCATTTGCATTTTTCCTCTTCCTTGTATGCGACCAACAATTTTGGTAGTGCTTAGCTATGGTGAGGAAAGGAGGTAATAGTGTACTGGTAGGGTTCTCCATAATCACGGGTAAGTAAATCGCTCTAATTCCATGCATTCTCTATGCAATGTATTATCTATGCAAAATCATCCTCTATGAAAATGTACCCTTTGTGAAAATGCGTTCTCTGTGCAATTGTATTCTCGGTGCAATGTGTTCTCTATGCAAAGGTATTTTTTGTACAGTGCATTCTATGTAGCATTCCTTGTGTTTTATTTTGGTTTTAATGTGGAGACCATATTGTGTTGCACCTATGTATTTGTACCTAGGGACACATTTCCATTGTTATAAATATTTTCCTTACCTATTACACTTAATCCTTTCCTTTTATCAAACGGTCTTTGTTTCAGGAGATCGGGTCATTGTGTTTTCTCCTCTGTTAATTATAAGTCCTCAAGACAGGCCCTACTAGTTTCTCCCAGTCAACACCCATGGAAGGAATTACTGTAAACCGTCTTTTCCATGAGTTAAACCCTTAGAGTTTTAATTGTTGTGGTTTTAGGATTGAACGAAGTTTGTTATATGCCGCAACCATTTATCCAGAGAGTATTGTGAGACAAATCATCATCCTTGAGCCTTGGTAATGTAGTCCCTGGATGAATTCATTCCCCAAAATAGTTATGGTGTTATTCCTTGCCATTCCAACACTTGGCCGAAACCTTCGAAGCTTATTAAAATTTGTTACAGATTGGACAACATTTCCTTGTATAGTTATATTCGAACTCTTTAAGTTTGTGTGACAATGTCAAAATCCTTATTCACTTAAAACAAAATAGCAACAACGTTTCTTCGTATGTATTTACTAGTTATTAGATTTCTCCGTCGAGAAGGATCATTCTATGTCACTGATTAAAGTACTACTCACATCTCAACAACGACCTCTACTAGTTAGCTCGTCTATTATAATTAAATTTCATCTGCATAATTAAGGAATTTCTTGCAGTCGACAACTATGTACTAAAAATGGTCTTATTGTTTATTACATGTTGTACCCTATACTTATATTCATTCACAACATCATTTTTTGAATGCACGAGGCAAGACATTAGCAGGGTTTGAACACATTTTACACTATTAAACTTTGACATACGAATTAGGTTCTTACCGTAGTTGAATGCACCCATATTGCGTCCTTTGCGTCTCTGTAAATATTTCTTGACTTAATAATTTATTTAATGTGATCACTATCCTTGTCAGAATTTCATCTGTGTATTATGGAAAACAATGGTAGTTTTGTTTTTTTATTGTCAACTTCATCACAATAATTTCTTTCCATTCCCTTGATATTCTGTACAGAGTTTTGGTAATTACTCCTCAGTAATTCGTTCGATGATGCAAAATAGATTATTTTGATGAACATCTTGTATAGTTTTATCCTCTATAGGAAAAGGGCTTAATATCGCTCCCTCTTGGTTAAAAATATAAGTTCTTCTCTTGATTATATTCTGTATTTTATTTATATATATCTGTCCTCTGTATTTTTTTAGCCTATGGCTTACCTTTACCAATCACTAAGTCTAAATTGTCACCTATATTTGTATTATTCATTTAGGATATTAGTAATATATCCTCAAGTGATGACTAATGATTTAGTTAAGATTTCCTAGCCTAGTCATCATGCATGATTTTAGGATCTAGAGCAAATCTCTCTATGAGGTGGCATGACCCATTGTACTATAAATATGTAACATTGGAGTGAATACATTGCGTTGGCTAGTGAGCCTTTTCCACCATGCTATTCTTCTTGTTTATGTTTTATCATATTTTATAAACAAAAGACATGTGCAGGGATCAAAAAGCCACAAAACTTGATTAAATGTTTGTTTTTTTTTACTTTCGCAAGTGAATAATTCTACATGGATAAAAATTGAAGATGGGTCCCTTTTCTTGCCAGGGAACCCATCAGATGGATTAAAAACCCACTACTCCCGAGTCATAGAGAGACTACTTCGCAAGGGAAAACAAAGGCACTCTAATATTCAATTGGTATAGAAGATAAGTTATGCCTTGACTCATTTTATTTAACTCATTCTTTTAATTGTTTGGATGTTAGTAAGGTTACTAATACCATTGTATTGTTGTTTTGCAGGTTGGGAAAATGACAATGCCCTTGGTGAAAGAAGTGTCCTGTCCACAAAAGGGATTAAGGTTCCATATTTTCCTTCCACTGGTCCATGTGCGCACTCACTTTAGTTACAGACAGTTTTATGTATACTTCCTAAAACTTTGTTTAGAGTAGTTATTGGGTTCTTAGATCAATGGAAAACCAAAGTTGTAAAAATTTGGTCAGCGACCTATTGACTGTAATAAGTGTATTTTTTGTCAAACATTTTTTGATCTACTGTATCATATATCTTTGCTATGATAATAGATAAAAATAATGTATTTGATACTTTTATTCTTTTCCACCTATACTCAACATATTAGTAGAAATTTCAATATAGTCTATTTATACTTTTCATTCTGAAGCATTTTGATTTTGTACACTAAAGGTACAACAATCAAATAAATAAGTTATCATGGCCAATAGGCACACACACACACACATATATATATATACACACACAAAAAAAAAAAACTATAATACTTCAAACAAACTTCACTACAGGTAATCTTACACATTGGCAAGCCACGAATCTAACACGATTATACAACCCACTTAATAAATTCTGATTTATAAGTATAGAAATACAAAACATAACATCAATTGTACATCATCAACAATATAACATCAACAATTCAAGTACATAGCTGAGATACATATCTGAAGACTAATGCTGGGAAACAAATAGAACAACCACGTTCCACCCAACCGTAGAAATAGAACAACCACAATCACTTGTCATGATCACCCCCTAAGGGAAAACTGAGCCACACTCTTTATCCATTGTCACCTTCCATAGTTTATAAAATGTTGTCTCACACCAGTTGTGTTCATAACAAAAAAAATAGTTCTCATTCCTCAACATACTAAGCAACGTCATGCATCCCACATATGTCGTATTTATCTCGTGCCTAGGACTTTCTATTCCTTTCCCTCCTTGGGGAAATTCCCAGCTTTACAAATACTTGATTTTTAGGGTCTTCTAGTGATAGAACTCAACTTCTTCCACTTGTAAAAATCATCTCTGATTTAACTCAAACATGTTCCCCACTCATGGAGTCATAGTCAGTTATTTTTAACCTAGATGTTCCATTTGTATTCCAACATTTAATTTATTAAAAACGTTTGTCTCACAGATGTGTCCATTAAAAGAGGACAGTTGGGAAAGTAAAACCTTTTCCCAACAGTCATAAAATAATAATTATACAATCCAAAATTCTAAATTTGGATTCCTATAAATGGCAATTTGTTTCCAAATCTGAATTTCCATAAATGGAAATTTATTTCTAATTTAAATTTGTAATTTATTTTCTAATAATTTGAGGATATTACATCCATCCTTGTTAACATAGTCCCCTCTCAACCGTTCTCATCCATCCTTGTTAACATAGTCCCCTCTCAACCGTTCTCACCCACCCGTGGTGTTTGGAAAGGAGATACCCTCTCCCCTTTTCTTTTTATCATCATGGTAGACGGTCTAGGTCATTATATCAAAGCCTCTATTATGGATGGATTTTTCTAAGGCCTCTATTATGGATGGATCTCTCCAAGGCCTCCATTTGCATGGGCTACAACCAACTGCCTCCCACAACCAATTTATGGACGACACCATGCTCTTAAACTCTCTCATATCTCAAGAAGCCATCAAAATCGACAATATACTCAGTGATTTTAGTGAAGGCTCTGACACCTCCTTCAATCAGGACAAATCTCATCTTTTCTTCTTTAAAAACCCCCCAACAATTCAACTTCATATCTCCCATCTACTTGAAATACCAATTTTCTTTCTTCCTTCCCATTATCTGTGTCTCTCCCTTTCAGATTCTGCATACATAAATATCTCCTAGGACTCCCTTCTCCTCTCCATATCCAACCGTCTTAGCAACTGGACCTTCAGATCCCTCAACCTCCTAGCTAGACTTATCCTCCTAAAGTCAGTGCTTCAAGCAATCCATGTCTGTATGTTCTCATCCCTGGAAGCTCCGCAAAGTGTTATCAAAAGTATAAGAAACCTACAGTGAAACTTCCTCTGGTATGGACATGAATCCAATAAAAAATGGGCCCTTGTCAACTGGGACAAAGTATGCAATCTGAAATCGCTGGGAGGATTAGGTCTCCATGACCTAGGTAAGATAAATAACACCACATGGGAAAACATTTGGTGGTGTTGGCTAAAAAATACAACAGAACTATGGGCCAAACTTTGGAAACAAAAATACACCTCGAAAAACCCTCAAGCTCAACTCATTCGGTTGACAGGTCAGATCCAAGGCTCTAACATATGGAATACAACATGGAAAAATTGACTACTAATACAATCCCATGCCTTCTGCGAAATTAGGAATGGTCATAGTGCCCTGTTTTGGACGGACTCATGGAAACAACTCCCTCCACTGCATTCAAAATAATATCTCCACCCCTACCAAGTACGGGCAGATTGGAAGAAACAAAAACTAGTTGATCTCGAGTAGGATGTCCCTCTTCACCCTCTGTGGCATAGTTGGAAAGCCTCCCCACAAGAACTACAGGTGACGGAAGATTGCAATCTACAACCTTGGGAAGAAATTACAAATCAAAGGAATATTCGTATAAGTGAGGATCCAAATATTCTCATATGGGGGCACAAACCCAATGTAATGTTCACACTCAAAGAGGGATATCATCTATAGGAAAAATTCCAGAATCAACCGAAAGAAGTCCTTTGAAACATAATATGGAATTCCAATCTATGGCCCATAGTCTCCACCTTCTTTGTATTTTCTTTGAAAATAAAATCCTAACCTGGGATAAGCTAAGGTGGAGAGGGTTCATAGGACCCTCAATTTTCCATCTTTGTCAGCAACGGGAAGAGACAATGGAGCACATTCTCAATCACTGTTCATTCAGTGAACTAATATTGGATCATGCTTCTCAACATATGAGGATAACCAGAAGATAAAGAAACAACATCATAAATTCCATCAGAAATTGGGGAAACAGATCCTTCCAAAGCCCTATATTGAATAGAATCTGGCAAATTCTACCAGGGTTTATTGGCTGGCTACTCTGGAAAGAAAGGAATAGATGAATTTTTCACTCCCAATCTTCCCCCCTAATATTCTTTGGTCCACTATCCGTAAACATGTTTAGGACATAGTACATGCCCAATCCTAGACTCAAGATGACCTTCCCTTAGAACCCCTAGAAGTCTCAATTCTTGCAACCTGGCACCCAGGCCCTCCCTTGATTCCTTCTGGAACTCAACACCACAAAGCTTCATCCCTATCTGTCTCCCATTCTTGGTCTCCCCCACCCCTAGGATTCTACAAAGTCAACTTTTATGGGGCCTCCAAGGGCAATCTCAGTTTAGTTGGATATGGAGCACTCATCAGGGAAAATCTAAGACACCTTCAGTACTTCTTGGTCGAGCATCTGGGATATGACATGAACAATTCAGTTGAATTGTGGGGCCTTGTCATAGGAATCCAAATGGAAGTGAATGTAGGACTCACTTGCATTATAATTGAAGGGGATTACAAAGTAATCAATAATCTCACTGTCAAAATTATCAATGGCTGTGATCTTGAAAAGATAACTCCCAGTTGGTGTATTTTGGGCCCCTTAAACAACTTGAAATTCCTTATTCGACCTTCTCTCATGCTTATCACTTCTCACATGCGTCGATAAGCCAACCAAGTTGCAGACAGATTAGAAAATGAAGGCATCGCCTCTCCTCAGTGTGACATCTTCATGAACATGGGGAAATATCAGGACAAACAACTATTGTATCATTGCAACGAGTTAGCTCTCCAATACATTATATCCCTGGATGGGATGACATATGGAAAAGGAGAGAAATTTTGCACGCTAGCAGCTAGGGGAGTTATTTCCCCCAACCGATGCCCTCATGCCCATCCCATTTGAATGACGATCCTTAACATTGCACTTATGGTCGTGCATTGCTCTACCTCTGCGAACTTAATGTCTATGCATGCGAACTAGCTCTAGTTATATGAAGTGGGTAATTGTCCTCAGGATAATGTCACTTCGAATTTCATGGATTCCTCCAATAGCATTCAACCGACCGCTATGAAGGTACAAGATCCTTGGCATTCTGTCATTCACCAAGTTCAGTTGGTTCTTTGGTTCTCTTTGTCTCGTGTGTATTCTTTCGGTGGACCTTATCCCGTCACCTCCTTACCTTTGTTGTTCACCTTTATCATCCTCATTTTCACTAGTGCAATGCCTCTATTTCGGTCTTTTCCTCTGTTGCCCCATATTTGTTGCTACCCTTCAATCATTCCTAGAAAGCATGAAAAACCCAAAAGGGAGCCCACAATATTACAATTTTGTCACTAGGCACATCCATCCTGACCTTTTGCAGCCCTTTCCTCCGACTAGTTGCCATGAAAGAGGCCAGAATTGGACTGAGACGCCCCCTCCTTCCCCTCATTCCTAGAACTTTCCTCTACCCCCCTCTAATATGTATTGTTAACGCTCTGTAATTTTCCCAAGGCTGTGGAGGCAGTCACAGAGGTAACCTTGAACCACTTGGAGTCTTGGATCTAGCCCTCCAAGACTCAGAGAGGGCTCTCTCTTTTCGATTTAACTTGGTTTGTATGGGATGGATGTTAGGCTAGCTATGAAAGTATGGGGTTTTTGATTTTTAAATGGTTAGTTTGGGACAGCAAGGAGGGCCATTGGGAAAATGGGGTCTGCGCTTAAATATGTGATTCACTCTCAGATTTGGACAAAGTTCTTACACAGGGAAAGGTAGCGGAAGTGTTGGATCGAATTAAGTTTGAATGGTGTCGATTTGAGGAAGAACTAGGGGAGGAAAAAGCGAGCAAATGAGCAGTTAAGAATTCATAAACTGAGATTTTTAGAGGAGAAACATAAAGATTATCACAAGATCAGATGCAGAGTAGTTTAAAATAAATTCTTCTCTGTTATTATTTTCTGACAATAAGAATTGAAAACAAGTAAAAAGATGACAGGAAAAATACTTAACAGAGAAAGAAATGCCACCAATACATCCGCACAAGAATCCTGTAAACAACATGCCCATTACTGATAAATCATTTGAAGATTACAGAAAAAGTTTTCTGGAATGGAAAAGACCCCAGTCCAGCAAAGAAAATTACACCCTTCACAGGTTGAACCAAAAACCCCCCGCAGGTCGAACCCTCCTGTCCTCTTTTACATGTGCATAAATAAGAAAAATATCTCAGTCTTCCCCAGACTCGCACTCTACCTCTGCTTTCTAAAAATAGAAAAGAAGTTACAATACTCTATGACACCTGTAGGTTGTCTCTAAAACAAACCAAACAGTAAAATTAAAGGAAATTTCAATTCGGTAACTGCTGCTTGACATCTGGAAAACTGGAGGTTTGTTAAGTTTTTCTGGTGAATAGACTCTAACAGCATCAAAACAAATTAATGCAGAATCCGTTGAATGCTTGAGGTTGTTGGAGATTTGCTGCTAGTTGGAGGATCGGTGCTCTAACCGCTACCTGAATTATAGGAAATCTTTGCCACATGTTCTGAGTGAAGTTAAATTTCCATTGGTCGAGCTGCCATCTTCTCCCTAATCTTTCTCAACCATTTCCTCGAATCCTGGATCATTGATTTGCTCTGGCTGATATGGTGTTTGACTGCCAGTTGTATTTAAAAATGCCTCAAAACAAGGATACTCTGCCACCTGTGTCTAACTGATGCCTAAAAAATGATGATATAGCTGCCATTTGTATGCCTAAGAATGCTAATTTTATGCCCTGGGATCTACTACTGTCTTTGACCAATCATGCATTGTTGAGAAATAGAAGCTGCAAGGACTAGCACTCTTCAATTGTAAAGATAATAAATATGGTAACAGGCTGGCAATATAACCTCAACTCCACATTCCCATAAGCCACTTGTTACAAGATTAATTCACAAACACAACTCTGATATTCAACTCCATGCACTTATCTTTAACCAATAAAACAAAAAACACACAAGAATTGACCCATTTTGCAGAATTATTTGTCCATATGTCTGCGCTTATGTTTCCTGTGTGCATTACCAGTGTGATTATTTCGATTGGGTTTGCGGGCCTTCTTACCACTACTGAAAATGGATGAATACACCATCAATATTCCAAACACTGGCAACGCCAACAAGGCAGATACCATAAACCAAATGAGCTCTTTGGTAGCCAAAGCAGCTATAAGCTCATACTTTTTTTTTAATGTCTGTCTCACAGAACGTTGCAACTAGCGATGGTACTTTGTTGCAATTGTGAGAAATCTTCTGTAGGTATTAGCAACAGGTTTTGTATATGGTTGCAAAATGACATTCGCTTTCTCAATATGCTGTGCAAGTCTTGTATCAGCCACATTATAGTGATATCACTATTTCATTGATCGCCGAGCATTATAAACATTGATTCATTGTGTAGCAAGTATACCAAGCCGAACCTTCTTCTTAGGCTGTTCATCATCATCTTCCTCCATAGTCAATCTACCTCTCTTTTGACCAACCTTCAAAGATCCATCAGTGTTTATTGGCGTGACAGCTAGATTTGGACCAATGATTCCATCAAAAGTGAAATGTATTTTGCATAATAGGGCTCGCCATCAAATTTCAAGTTCACCACATATTCCATAAATAGTTTAAAGGGTAGTGGACAAAAACAGCACAACATCTCTGGGGATGTGGCCATTTTTTGTCTTGCAAACCAGGAAACCCTTGTTGTCACCCTGGTATCCTTGCCAAGGCAAACGCCCTCGAAGAAGAAATATAAGCGTATAAGCCAAATACTCGAGATCATCTCTCCTACTTCCAATTCTCCCTAAATGGGCATGTACACTAGCATATCAAACAGTTCCCCTGAATACATCTGCATAAGGTGGTTGTACATTTTTCTAAACATTACCACTACTTGCTCAAAAATTTCTTCTCAGCTGAAAGATTAGAATTAGATCAGTAAAAACACTTGGTCTTGTACTTTCCTTTGTTTATCTAATATTTCTGCTACTTTTCCTGACTACAAAATTATACTGTTTGTTGGGAAATGTAGAATTTCTAGGAAAACAATTATTCAACCACCGTGTCTTCTTCAATCTCACTGGGTACCTCATTAAACATGAGTTTCTCCTGATATTCCATAAGGAATTGTTTTGACCTTTTAATATCCACAAATAATTGGTAAACCCTGCTAACATCCACAATCTCAACAAGTTTCCCCTTTCGCTCTTGACAAGCTAGTGCAGCTACTGTGATTAAGTGAATAGCATAGCGCAATGATGTCTCAAACCCTATCTTTGTTAGAAGTACCTTGGTGTTCGTGCTCGAATCGTCGCCGGGTGAGCAAGAATGGGAGCACTGGCATGCCCTGTTGGGCTCAGCAGGGCAGAACAGGTTTGCTGTGAATCAAAATGGGTTAACATAGAATAGAAAACCGAACGAAATAAAATCTACCTAAGAACTGAAAAGCAAATAACATTACAACCATAAACAAAACTTCAAACGTGAGACAAAGGAGTTCCCAATGGTTTTAAGACATGATCTATTAACAAAAAACCAAAGTACACGCTGTAGAAAGGG
>ML834545.1:26119-46695 GCA_009831015.1 Picea engelmannii | reverse complement strand
GACTTATCCCTCTTGTGGTTATGTCCTTCCTCAGGGAAGATCATGTACCATCAAGTACTTGATTAAAAATCAAGTAGCCCCAAGAAAAGTCCTGGGGTCTTATCCACCAAGGTCAGAGACCAAGGATCAACCCAAGCGTTAAGAAAGGATTCCCTGGAACACATCCAGGGGCCCCAGAACACATCTAGGGACTTATATCATCAACCACCAAGGAACACATCCAAGGATCAATCCAAGTATTAAACAAGGATTCCCTGGAACACATCCAGGGGCCCTAGAACACATCTAGGGACTTATATCATCAACCACCAAGGAACACATCCAAGGATCAATCCAAGCACTAAGCAAGTATTCCCTAGAACACATCCAGGGGCCCTAGAACACATCTAGGGACTTATAATAGCTTGGTCTCAGACCAAGAACCCCATGCCCCAGGCATGGGTACCCTGGATCCAGTCCAGAGGCCCTAGATCACAACTAGGGTCTTATAACAGCTTGGTACCAGACCAAGAACCCCAGTCATATACTGGGGGCCCTAAGAAGGGTCTTTTTCCATGGCATTGACTGTTTGGTCCCATACCACATACCCCAGGAGTGCACTGGGGGCCCTAGATCTCGTCTAGGGTCTTAGCCATCCTTCAGGAGAATGGCTCTCGCTGTTGCATATAAAATTTAACAGTACAAGACCATGGATCAACCCATGCCTCAAGCATGGGTACCCTGGACATTTCCAGGGGCCCTAGACATATCTAGGGGCTTTAGCTGCTTAGTCTCAGACTAAGAACCCCAACCATATACCGGGGGCCCTAAGTAGGGTATTTTTCCATGGCATTGACTGTTTGGTCCTAGACCAAATACCCCAGGAGTGCACTGAGGGCCCTAGATCTCGTCTAGAGTCTTAGCCATCCTCCAGGAGAATGGCTCTCGCAGCTGCTTATAAATTTAACACTTGGAATTGAATTTTGGCTTCTCGCTCCACCTCTCTTAGTCCAATCGAACTATATTATAGTTCTAACTGTTATGCTTCTAGCTTGGCTACCACCGCTTCCCTAGCTTGTTTGGGAGAGAGGATGTTATTTTTAGCCTAGTTTTTCAAAGTTGACTTTTTTTGTTTCAACGTTTTCTCCCACACATAGGAAGGGGATCCCAAAAATTGAGTTTTCCAAGCTGCCTCGACAGTGTCCAAAAATCCTTTTGCTTCCAACCAAATCGGACTAAACCTAAAAGGAATTGGACCCAAGTCTTCCTCTTCCTTTAAATTCATCATAATAGGTTTAGGGTCTGATGCAGTATTTGCTACGATTTTTTAGATGATCATATTTCCTTGTAATAATAGAGAACTTTGGACCAAGAACCTGGAAGTGATATGTCCCAGTCGCTCTCTCTTATTTTTCCAAGTAAATTTTCGTTGTTTAGGTTTTACATCCAATAAATTCCAGATCTTAATCAAGTTTTTTGTCTGAGGTTTGAGAGGGTCTCGACTCTGAACCCCTCCTCTTTTCCTCTTTTCTTTGATGAGTCAAGTTTCATGTTCAAATATGCTCCTAGAATGAAATTTGGGGTGGAATATATTTCCAAGAAGTATGCTAGAGAAAGCCAACAATCTTTATTTTCCAAAAATAATACAAGAACATAAATATTAAAGAGAGAAATGAGTATTACTTGAGAGATGAAGCAACTCCGTAAAAATCCAATGCTGAATTGCAAATGAGTTTTGAAGCTGAAAGGAATCTTTTTCGCAAGGGTTGCAATGCCTCCTGAATATCCTCTTTCACTTACTGTCGCTCCTTCGTTCTTCTTCCATTTTACCTTTCCCAGGGTTAACACTGATCTCTTGGATCATTAGAATATCAGGAGTTTCCATTTTGATAAGGTCTTTTACTGCTTCTATATTACTAGGACTACTAATCCCTCTACAGTTCCAAGAGACCAATTTCATTATTTACCTGAAGCACTTGTGTAGGAGCCCCCTCCAGAGACATCCCAGTTTTTATTCTGCAGTTTTTGACCTTGTATTTATGTTAAAAACCATGTCTATTGTTGCTTAAGTACCTTGAATTTTCTCCTTCTCTACTTCCTCCTCCCTTATTTCTCTTTTGGGCCTTCTCCCTACTTTCTTTGTGGATTTATCTAATAAATCCTCTTCCGAGGAAGTAAGAGATTCCAGTAGTTTTCTTTTATCCATTTTGGCATAGGAGGGGGAGGGGGACGTACCTTTTTCAGAAACCCTAGGTCCCGAGATTTTCGGGGTTTCAATTACTGTTTCTACAGAAGCTTGCTTTATTTCCTCCTGCGATTCTGGAATATCTCCATCCTCCTTTTCTTGAGCTTCCTGTTCTTTTTTTTCCTCTATTGTTCCGAGTGCTGAAAATTGATTCCCACTTGGCTCTTCCCTTCTTTGAGATTACTGTTCTGCAGAGTTTGTCTGGCCAACCATTGAGGGGTCTTGCAGGCCTCTTCTGGATTTGGGTCCTGCTCTAGGTGCTACCGTTTTTTGCACTTGATCCCATTGTTTTTCTTTATTTCCCGGAGCTTGCTCCCGTGGTTGTTTTTTATTTCAATTTGTTGTGAAGTGACCATAGTCGTGGAAATGTCGGAATTTAAACGACAACTGCTCATAATCTAATTCTTGTATACAAGACTAGTAGGTCACTGTGAGTTTGATTTCTTTTGGTAATTCGACCTCCAAATCAACCTCAACGCAGATCCGCGCACAAGAGAGTTGGTCTTTCTGATTTTCTTTATCTATATATTTTGTTAGGATATTCCCGATTGCTTCCAACTATTCTTGATTCCAACAGTGGAGCGGGAGATGCGTAAGCCTAACCCACACCGGAACAGCTGAAGGAACATCCTGTGTAGGGTCGAAGTTTGGATTCCATTTATTCAGGTAGAGGCCTTGTGGCCCCATAAAATATGGCCCATTTATGAAGATTAGGTCCCGATCGGAGCCCTTTTAAAAAACAAACGCATAATATTCTCTGCCAACTAAGTAGCTTTTAACTCCTTATGAGATCAAAGTTCTCCAATTTTTCTGAACCCAAGTTTCTATGGCCTTTGGAGACGACCATAAACGCGTAAACTAGCCTATTAATCCTCGCTCTGTCAAATTAAGAGCTCTGCGACATGGGATTTCCGCTGGAAGGGCTACCAAAGGTATCTCCGCAAGTTTTTTGACAAATTTCTGTTAAGTCGAGGAGACAACCTTCTTTCTTTGTTTTTCTACCATTTTCCTGAAGCTTGCAATATCGGAAGGGACCGAAGAAGAAGGAGGATCGAGGATTCCCACTTCCGCCATACTGGAACCCTAACCTTAGCCGTGAAAAATATGAAAGGTCGCAGCTCTGAAAACAGGATCGCAGAACCGAGTTTAGAGCCGCTAGATTTTTTACTTCGTTAAATGATTGACATTAATGTATTGTATAAATTAAAATTATAATTTACAGTGGTATAAATAAACGTACTATTTGATTGATACATTAATAATGTAGTGTAATAATTAATGTATACATTAACACGTGTTATTAATTAATACATTTCTAAATTATTGAAACATTATTAAAATAGTAATACATTTTTAATTTGTTAAGTAGTAATACATTAATTAATATTTCTAAAGTATTATTACATTATTCATAAAGTAATATATTATTAAAATATTAATAAAAAAATGTATTAATTAATATTTCTAAAGTATTATTACATTATTCATAAAGTAATACATTATTAAAATATTAATAAAAAAATGTATTCTATACACTAAATGTATTAATAAATACGTGTTATTAATTAATACATTTTTAAATTATTGAAACATTATTAAAATAGTAATACATTTCTAATTTGCTAAGTAGTAATACATTAATTAATATTTCTAAAGTATTATTACATTATTAATAAAGTAATACATTATTAAAATATTAATAAAAAAAAGCATTCCATACATTAAATGTATTAATAAATACATTACCTAAGTATTATACATTAAAATATTAATAAAGTTTTAATACAATAATAAAGTAATAATACTTTGAACTTAATGATATTTGTAATATATTATTAAAGTATTAATACATTAATTAATAAACGTGTTAGTAAAGTATGGGTGAAATTATGAAGATGAGTGTCTATTTTGCTTGTTTTATGAGAAAATTTTTTATATTTTCACAAGTTCTTCAACTTCCAGCGTACAAAAATATTTTTTTTATTAAGAATTTCACTTTACAGTAAAAACAAAACTTGTGAAGAATTTTGTTAGCTTTCCAATTACTATTTTTC
Organism: Picea engelmannii; assembly: GCA_009831015.1. Lineage (NCBI taxonomy): Eukaryota > Viridiplantae > Streptophyta > Pinopsida > Pinales > Pinaceae > Picea > Picea engelmannii. Next base: position 42,417 of record ML834545.1, on the reverse strand, counting down.
AAATTTGTTTTATTAAGATTTGATATGTCAATTTGAAGTTGTCCAAGCTGAAAATGTTGCAGATTTTAAACACATGTTTTCCTCCACCTTGTATATATCTTATTTTATACTTAAAAGTAAAATCTAAAAATACCCTTTTGAAAAGAAAAGTTTAAGAATTACGAATATAATTTTTTCTAAAATTTTCATTGTGTATTTTTTGAGATATGGATATTTCATTTTACTGAATCATAATGTCTGATGAAAATATTATGTAGTATTTTTTTTTAAATTAAATAAAATTAGATAAAAATAATGAAAATGAAAACAAATTATAGGAATTGAAAGTAGATTCAATTTTGCAAATGTTGGTGTCATTTTCGAAACCAAATTCTAAGTATTTGCAGGAGTCCACAACCTCCAAAGTTCAGGTAAGTTTGGGTGAATTCTCTGGTTTCTGGATACAGTCCCAATTTCTCGTTTATGGCCGAAACAATATTTCGGTCGAAACATATTCTTTCAGCCGAAAATCTAAATTCTAATGGAAACCATCAAAACTAAATGGTTTCCAAGGTTTTCGGCCGAAAAAAACTTTTGGCCGAAAGATGGTTGAGCGAATTCCGTCGATCGGAAAAAATGAAAAGACACATCGTATCATTTCATTTTGCGCCAAATCGTATAAATATGCTTTCGACCGAACACATTTAACACAATTCATCGCTTGTTTGATGGTTTTCTAGAGAACCTAAACAAAGTTTCGAATCATCTTTTTGGTTTTTGTTGAATAAGGTAATTGATGTTTGTTCAAGTTTTTATTGGAATAACAATTTATGTGTTGAAAGATAAATGTCGAGCATTTTTTCAAGGTGAAGTCTTTGTTGAACATATCTTTTACATATAACTATAAAAGTCATGGAAAACAAACGTTTGCGCAAGACAAAATTTGATCGCACTCGAGATGAAACTCACAATAACGAACAAAATAAAGAGAATTATTGGAGAAAGAAACGAGGACGTGTAAATATTGAAGAAAGAAACAATGATAATGTGAATAGAGATTTTCAACAAGAAGAAGTCCAATGAGGTATGCATGCACATATTGTCTATATTAAAAGTATAGAATTCAAATTTAAAATATTGTTTAAGATAATTGATTGTAATTACAATTTGATTTTTTTGTTAAAACATAAATAGATTTGTTTCATAATGTTGATGAAGACGTTGAAACCAAAATTGAAGCAAAATACATTGAAACCAAAACTGAAGTAGAAGATGTTGAAACCGAAATTGAAGCAGTAGACGAATCACCTATAGGTATGTACATAAATTTAGATAATACAAGATGAACACGTGTATATAGTTTAGTGAATTTATGTTCAGGTTTTGTTTTTTAATATAAACTTTAAATTGAAATATGCACGAGAATCTATCAACATTGATGATGAAATATTAAAAAATGTTGATACTAAAAATTTTGGGAAGAAAAAAGATAAGCATTATATAAGATATCGAACTAAGAATATGTATAATAATTTTTTCAAAGATGAAACAGTAACAGTACAAGCTCAATTTTTAACTTGTCTAATAAAGTCAAGAAAGTTAAAAGAAACTACATCATAATTGGGTATTCAAAAGTCGACAAAAGATATAAAGGTGAAACATAGTGTCTTTGACAATATAACTAGTGTATTAAAAGCTTTTGGAAAATCTCGAAAACAATATGTCAGTGTTGCATGTAGAGAGATACAAACAACAGTTGTTTCATCTAGAAATATAAAAGATCGTTTGACATGACACATGGAAAAAACGATGGGAACGTCAAGAAAAACATTGTACAAACATACAAAATTTCGATTGCGAATAGATGCAAATGATGAACTGGCTTGTTGGATAGTGATTTCTAGACAACCCTACAAAGATAGACTTGCAAAAAATGTTAAAGAATCAACCTGTAATTGTTGGTTGGAAAAATCTTGTGTTTCACCACATACAAGGGATGTGTTGCGATGAAGAATAGCACAAAAAAAATATGAAGAACATCCAAAACATATATTGTCAATGACACAAATAGAATTGTTCAATAAGTTCAAAGAAGAGCACAAAGAATTTAAAATTTCCATCAATACGTTTGTGCAACAAAAACCATGGTTTGTTCAACCCATCACTGTTCGTGACACTTGTTTTTTTTGTTATCATGTGGAATTTGAGTTGTATTATGACACATTTTTTTTATTTTGGTAAAAATTTATGGCCAAGTTCACCTTCTCCTTCCACATTCTGTGCTTTTATATCTGAAATTCTATGTGAAAGAGAAGGTGATGATTTATTTTACAAAAAAAAATGTGTTGGTAGAAAAATGTAATCCTTGTGGAAATCTAGGTTTGTTTCACTCAAAGTATCATATTGATATGAATGATCAATCATTTTCTAATACAACATTCAATTGGAAGAGATATGAATATATCAACAGCATGGCTCGACATTCTTCAAATGTTATTTCCAAAAGGATTAATTTGAGAATAGATAAAATCTGTGTGATAAATTTTTTGAAGAAGTTTGAGGAAGAAATTTATAAATACACCAAGTATTCACATAGATATCGATGGCAAGACCTACAATTCAAAAAATCATGTGAAGTGTTTCTACCAGGGACAATTTTGTCTATAGTTGATTTTGTAGAGAATTACACATTCGTCGCACACAAAAAAATACAGAGTGAATATTATCATTTTGATCAAGTCACAATATTTGTCCACGTTCTATATAGACATGCTCAACGGAGTCTTGATAACATAGAAACACCAATTACAATCGACATGTGATTAAATAATATCACTTTTATATAAGTGATGATCTAGCACAGGACACACATTATGTACAACATTGTTTTGATAAATTTTATGATTCATTGAAAGAACGTGAAATCAGATTCGATCGACATTGGATATGGTCAGATGGGTGTGCAGGTCAGTTCAAATCTTCACGATCATTCTATTGGTTATGTCGTCTTCCTAAAAAATAAAACATTACACATTGTTGGATTTTTTTTAAAACTGGTCATGGAAAATGAGAGCACAACGGTGCAGGGTCATGTGTAAAACGAGCACTTCGAAGGTATCATATGAACCCTCATGCAAATCGATTTGAATCCGCTGAACAAGTTGTTGAATGCTGCAAAATGGCGCTAAGCCATGAATATAATCCATCAAGGGATGTGCGCAGGTGTGTCTATATATACATATTACACATGTACACATGATATTTTTATTTGAATGTGTTCAAATTTATATTCAATCTTCAATTATTTTCTTGAGATATTTCAAGTTAACAAGTTATTGTCCTGTGCAATTTTTTTTGGTATGTTGGAATCCAAGATGTAAATAGATCAATCCCATATGATGCCAGTACAATACATGGGACACAAAAAATACATTCAGTTAAAACAAAATGTTATCAAAATGTGTTTGCATTTGATAGAAAAAATGAGTCTTGTTTTTGTTTAGTTTGCATAGAGGACACAGAATCCATAGATATTTGTGAAAATGAAAATGCAAAATATGTTAAAGCTTGGAGACATACCGAACTTAATATGAAAGGGAAAATTCCACTTGCAAGGTCAGAGGAGATGGAATCAAATGAAACTATAGTGTGAGTTGATGGCGATAGAGTTTTTGATCTTGTTAGAGAAGGTAATTTTTATGTTTAATTTTTTTCAAATAACTTGTAGATGTATTTATGTGATAATCTAACATGAACTATTTGTTGTCCAATATATCCAACTATTTGTAGGAGATGTCTTTTCCATGGTTGTATGTGTAGACAACATTGAAAACATGTAACATCCCGCTCTGGCGCACTGAGCGAACTTATTCTTTGAGGACACTTGCTCGCAAGTAATCCAGATTATTATGATATTAAAACATTTGTCTTTGATTATGATGCGTAATGGGTAGATGACATGTTGTTTTACTATATTGACATAGACAGGTGCTATTGACTCGGTTTTTCTGAGTGTGCAGGGTTTTGGACCTTGAGGATGCAGAGGCATCGATGGAACCCCTTGGACTCCGGATTGAGTCACGGAGTGTGCTATTTGGGTTTGATTGATTTACTATGATATTAGTACATTTGAGATGATGATATGATGTGGACATGTTCTGACATGATTTGTTGATGAAGCAGGCTAACGATAGCTTGTCGACCAGACTCACATATGGAGTAAAGGGGTCACACATGATTACTAGAGAGGTTGAGGGAGAGGTGTGGACAACATCCCTGCCACAGCCTACTAGCACTCCCGCCATGGCTTGAACTGTAGGTTAATGATTACCTAGTTCGAGAGGACCCACGATGCCATGAGGGCAGACTGCAACAATTGCTCATGATGATTCTAAGGGGTGCGCAATAAGGCGTGGGCCTTATTCCTTAGAAGCACTTAGTCTCCCACAAGTTCACCTGGCGGAATGTTGACTCCAGGGGTTATTGATGTTTACCAATCAGTCAAGAGGCGAGTGGCACCCTTGGAGCACGTGGCGTGTCCTGAAGGGCACGTCGCACAAAATAAACAAAAGTGGCGAGTGACACCCTTGGAGCACGTGGTGCGTCCTGAAAGGCACGTCGCGCAAAAAAAACAAAAGAGACGAGTGGCACCCTTGGATACTAAATTCTAATAAAATGAAGGAGAGGTTAACTTGCACAATTGTCATTTTTGACTCTAATAATAAGGGGAAAGAAGGAAATATAAAAATTAGGAAACTAGGGAATGAGGCATTATAAAAAGGGAAAGAGGGGAACTTGTGGTAGAAAGAGGGAGGTCAACTTAGTAAAGAATCTGCATTTAAAGAACCTTCTAAATTGAACTAAATTAGCAACTTCATTTTAGGGAAATCTTTTAAAACCTGTAAGGGAATCTAGGGACACCTAGGAGTAAATTTAGGAGTAACTCTAGGTGGGTGAGTGAAATGAGACAATTAATAAATTAAAGAAAATAATTATTGGAGGATTGTGGGGGATGGGTGACACTTGTACGAAGGAGAAATTTTTAGGAATTTCTATTAAAACTTAAATTAAATGAGATTTAGGGAAAGGAGGGAAGTTCAAAAACTCTATAAAAGAGAGGGAGGAGAAGGAAGAAGGGGATCGACTGTTAGCGTAACGTTACGCTGTCAGATTAGTGACTTGACTGATTTACTTATGGGAGTTGGGATTTCCCAGCTCGGAGAGGAGTGGTAGCTCAGCCTTGCGAGGCGAGCTGAGAGCTAGATGTACCATCTGGATAGTGTGTGGCCCCTTTGCGGCTCGGGGGGATAAGGGGGAAGCAGAGTACCCCTTGCGTTGGTTGGGAGGTACCGGTGAAGTCTCGATGGTCGGTGAGAGGGAGCGGCACGGAGAGCGTGGATGACACTCAGAGCAGGCAAAGGGAAACAATACGCTCTTCTATTCTGTCGAATAGAATGCATATTGTTTTGTAAATGGATTGAATGTTAGATTGATAGCAGACCCCTCTTCTTAGCCTAGCTGATTGTTTGGTTGACTCATTTCTCGAGGCCTTTGCCATGCTTGACTCAGCAGCCCTGTGGTTGACTATGACCCATGTGTTGTTTTCTCTTCGTCCTTAGCATGCCAGTCCTCGCCTGAGCAGTCACCCAGGAGCTTGATCTACGGTCGTCGCCTTAGTGTTAAAATACCTATGGATCTCAATGCCTTGCTTTCCTGTGCGAGGATGGTGATGCGAAGGCGAAACTTTAGCCATCATCCTCTGTTGATGTACTTTCCCGATTTACGACTTGCGTCTTTCAGCGCGGCCCTGATGTTTGGATTATCTTGCTTCCTTGTGGTTTATTTCTGCACCTTGACTGATAGATACCCTGCGATCCCTTCGACGAGTTGTCCCGATGGCCTCGGGCATTCTCTTACTGTTGTCAGCATTTTATATTGGTATCCAGAGATGTGAAAAGTGGTTGGTTGCAATCTGCGTGGTTTTGGTTGATGGACTTGTTATTTGTTCCCGTGTTGTTGAGGTGCATTGGGAAAAAAAAGGATATATATATATAATACCTATGTCATTTTTTTAATAGATCAAATTTTCGAATTCGTTCTGCAATGGGTGTATTGGCATTTTTGTTTTGTAAAATTAGTTCTGAGAATTCGTTCTGGCAATGGGTGTATTGGCATTTTCATTTTTGGTAAAATTAGTTCAGAGAATTCGTCCTGCAATGGGTGTATTGGCATTTTCATTTTGTAAAATTAGTTCTCAGAATTCGTTCTGTCAATGGGTGTATTGGCATTTTCGTTTTTGTAAAATTAGTTCAGAGAATTCGTTCTGGCAATGGGTGTATTGGCATTTTCGTTTTTGGTAAAATTAGTTCAGAGAATTCGTTCTACAATGGGTGTATTGGCATTTTCGTTTTGTAAAATTAGTTCTAAGAATTGGTTCTGGCAATGGGTGTATTGGCATTTTCGTTTTTGGTAAAATTAGTTCAGAGAATTCGTTCTGCAATGGGTGTATTGGCATTTTCATTTTGTAAAATTAGTTCTCAGAATTCATTCTGGCAATGGGTGTATTGGCATTTTCGTTTTTGTAAAATTAGTTCAGAGAATTCGTTCTGCAATGGGTGTCAGGCATTTTCGTTTTGTATTGTTCTGTAAATTTGTCTCTGGCAACCTTCATCCCTGGCAAACGAAGTTCTCCCTCCTTAAACTTTCATTGATTTCTGGATTGCCTCATAACATCTGCACAGTTATTTATCTAATTTCTGGATAGTCTCTTAATTATAGGCACAACGTTTCATCCTTATTTTCTGGATTGTTTCTTAATTGTATGCACAAAGAATTCAGATTTTCGTTCAGTATTGTCTCTAAAACACATACACAACAATAATGTTGTTCACTCAGCGATAACACCATTCACTCCGTCTACACACAACAACGATGTTGTTCACACAACAATAATACGGTTCACACCGTTACCTCACGGTTTCATCATTCGCTTTTGCTGTTCAAGGGAAAAATCTTTAAACCATTTGGGGTCTTCGGTTTTCAGAGTGGAAACTCATTTTATTTTTTCTGCGCAGCCACTCCTTGTCATGCGAAAACCACCTCATGAATTTGACGAATGGCCTGACCAACGCATTAATCCAAATTCTAACAGCTTCTGTTGTTCTGGCAATTTTATTTATTGATTTGTTAGCATTGATAATAGCATTCAAGTATGTTGAATAGAGAAAATGTAGATTCCTCTAACCCCATAAATACATTCATTCTTCCTTGAACTACTCTCCCTTGACAACAGCCTTCAATTACCCATTTACTGCCTTCATTACCGTTTACTAATTACCTTCCATTACTCTTTCACTGACTTCGTTGCTGCCATCAATTATTACTGGACCATTCAGCCGTACTGTCTTCAATCACTAAATATAGAAGAGTAGTTGATAAATAGAATGTTTTTATTGTTATTAATTTAGTGATAAAAGGAAGGATGCACAATTAGTACGTCCAGCTGGAAAAAGCAATGTTTTTATTTATTAATTTCGGGATAACAATGAGTGTTTACTGATTAGTAAGTTCCTTGAAAAGTTTGACTCTCTTGAGGTATTTTAGTTATTAATAGGAAGCGTTACCTTCTTGGAATCTGTATTTAGCTTGTATTTATTCCTTTCTAAGGAATTGGTCAGAAAAACAATTTTTAAATTTAATTTGAGGAATGTTAAGAACTTCTTAATATTAGGGACCAGGGTCTTGTAATCACCTATACATATATTTAATTATTATTCTTTTAAAATATTGGCATTATGTAAATCCCTATATGATTTTATTGATGGGTCAATAGTTTCATCTTGTTATAAAATAGTTTAATTACTTTAATGATTTTGACTTGTGCAATAGTTTCATCTTGGTATCAATTAGTTTATTTACTTTAATGCTTTTAACTTGTGCAATGGTTCCTTTTGATATAAAATAGTTTATCACTTTAATGTTTTTAACTTGTGCCAAGACTACATGTTCCTTGACCTCTCAGTATCCCTTAAGCTTTTACCATGTTTTCTTTGAATTGATACTGTGATTATAATTTACAGGTATTCTTATATATTATTTGTGGGATGAGGATTTTAGTGTAAGGATTGTCAAGAGGTGAATAATCTATTTCTTGTTGTATTGTTATATATACATAACTACCTGATATTTGATCATGAGCATAAAATAAAATACCTATAACAATAATAATAATTTAAGGCAAATTGATTTAGATGGAGTTTTGAGGACTTACATAATTTAAAATTGCGCAAATGAACTTGTTTTAAGACTAAATTAGATTATACCTTGATGTCATCGTGCTCTGTAGACTGCCAAGTCAGGCTCGTAATGGAGGTTGGAATAGACTGTGTTAAATACCTTACATGCTATATTATTTGTCATTGTCTTGGAATGTGATTAAAAATAGACCTCCCATGCAATATTGAAATAGTTTTAATGAGTTAATAATGATGCACTATCGTCAAATGCCTTAATGTAGATAACTTGGTTGTTTGCAATCTTGATGGTTATGTTATTGTCTTTAGCTTAGAGGGCTTGGTCTGCTTGTGTCGGACGGGATGTAGATGCCTCCATGTTTCTTAGAACAGTCGCCAGCCTTGAGACCTTAAATGGTTAAAATCGATGAGAACCTGGGCTTAAGCGTTGCTTATGTGTCTTGGAGGTCCTAACCATTACAGGGTAGAACGGATGGGTAGTCAGTCTTATTTATTTGTCGATTGATTGTGATCATTGCATATAGATACTTGATGTGTGTCTTAGGTCGTCATGTTGTGATTCGTCATTGTATGTGTCTTGATCGTTGTCAGGTGGCAACGCAGAGTCGAATGTGATTATTACCGTTGTACACACGCACACACACACGCACAAAAAAAAATAAAAAAATATTGTACTTGTTTTTTGAGGTTCGTCATCGTAATGAGGTGGTTCGTTACATATGGTATCAGAGCGGGTTCAACCCGCAACTTGGGATCGGTACGGATTTCATTGACCTGATTTGATTATACTGTTGCTAATCGAGTTGATTGTGTGCATGCAGGTAATCATGGTTAGAGGATTCCGCGGAAGAAGACGACGGGGTGATAGGGGAGGAGGCGCGACACCTCTAGTAGCATCCACACCTGAGGGGTATAACCCCCAGGGAGACGAGCAAGTTCTCGGACAGGAGTAGATAGCAGTTGGTGATGTAGTCGGAATGATGAGATATTTTTAGCACATGTCTGAGGCACTGATCAGCCGTTTGGATAGAGATGAGGCTAGAGCGTCGGCACCCGCTGAGGTTCCACTGCGAGCTACGGTCGATACTGGTAGCATTCACCGCGAACTCGAGAAGGTCAAATTTCCTGAGTTCTTTGGTGCCCCGGATGGCGCAGCCACCGAGGCATGGTTGGAGAACATGGCGATGTGCTTCACACTTCGCGATTATACCTCCAACATGAAGGTCCGCATGGTGGTATTTCAACTGAAGGGGAGCGCTCTTCTATGGTGGAAGACGCTCCTATCACAGCTTAACATGGCCATCGAAGACATGTCATGGGAACTGTTTGAAGAATGGTTCCAAGAGAGGTACCTTTCAGAGGAATTCATTGAGCATCAGCTCAATGAGTTCAACGCCTTACGACAGGGAGTTCGTACTGTGCCAGAGTATGAGGCCCATTATATGGAGTTGCTCCGGTATGCTTCGCACCTTAACACGAAGAAATTTAAGGTCAAAAAGTACGTGTTTGGCCTTAACGACAGCCTGTGTGCAAAGGTTAGGATTTTGATGCCTCAAACCTTTCACGATGTCGTCCAAAAGGCCCTCATAGCAGAGGAGGAGCTTATCAGTGGGGGTCAGTCTAGGACTTCAGCGAGAACAGCAGGGCAGGTTTCATCTGGAACACAGCAGCACCAGAGACCAGTGATACATACGCCGGGATATTGTGGCTTCCAGAGGGGATCCACTTTCACCACGCCCCGACAACCACTACCTCAGCAGCAGACACCTTATCAGGGACCACAGCATCAAAAATAGCGTCGCCCGTAGCAACAACAATTTAGGCTTGTTTAGTAGAACAAACCAGGGTTCCAGGCCGGTGGGCTGTCATCTTCTACTTCGGGTACCAGGACTACTAGGCCGAAGAAGGGGTGTTGGACATGTGGGGAGCCACACTACCAACACGACTGTCCAGTGGAGAGGACCAGAACATCTGGATCAGTCAGACCCACTACCATGGGAGATATGGGCAAGGCCCATCGGATTCATGCAACGGTGAATAACTGCCAGGCAGAGCACCAGTCGACTATGCTTGAGATGACAGGTACCCTCGCTGACCAGACCCTTAGTATTTTGATAGATCCCGGTGCTACCGAGAGTTTCATTTCTGGTGCAGCGTTAAAAAGGATTAAGGTAAATCCAGTCAAACAGGACAAGTTTAGCTTTGTAGAGATGGCTTCGGGAGCCAAACAAAAGGTTGGAGGAAAGGTTACGGGCTGTGCCCTTAACCAGGGAGAGTTTGTCACAAGGGCCAACCTGTACGTCACGATCCTAGGATCTTATGATGTCGTGATTGGTATGGACTGGTTGGAGTCGCATGAGGCGATACTCAACTGTAAGACAAAATGGTTGAGCTTGGTTGACAATGACGAACAGAGACGTGTGATTGTAGGCCGGAACTAGGGAGTTTCCCTAAGGTTCATCTCTTCCTTACAACTATGGAAGAGTATGTGCAAGGGGTGCAATCTTTATGTGATCCTTGCGTTAAACGAGAAGGGAGTAGCGGAAGGTCTCGAATGCCTTCCGGTGGTGAGAGAGTTTGCGGATGTGTTTCCAAAGGAGTTACCTGGGATGCCACCAGAGAGGGAATTGGAATTTACCATAGACCTAAAACCGAGGACTGAACCGATAGCAAGAACGCCTTATCGGATGTCGATTCTAGAGTTACAAGAGTTGAAAATGAAACTGAAGGAGTTGCTGGACTTGGGACTGATACATCCTTGTGTTTCACCGTGGGGTGCACCTCTTATTTTCATATGAAAGAAGGACGGATCGTGGAGGCTTTGCATTGACTACCGTCAACTGAACAAGTCTACGATCAAGAATCAATATCCATTTCCGAGAATTGATGATATGTTCGATCAAATGAAGAGTGCGACGGTGTTCTCCAAGATCGATTTGCAATCAGGGTATCACCATTTACAGATCAAGGAGGATGATGTCCCTAAGACCGCCTTTAAGACGAGATTTGGACATTACAAGTTTATTGTTTTACCGTTTGGACTGACGAATGCCCCAGGGGTATTTATGAGTTTGATGAATGGGGTTTTCTGCAAATACTTGGACAAGTTCATCCAAGTATTCATTGACGATATCTTGATTTACTGTCGGATGACGGAGGAGCATGATGAGCACTTGCGCTTGGTACTATAGTGTCTACGAGAGCACAAATTGTATGGGAAGTTGTCCAAATGTTTTTTTACCAATTGAAGATTCACTACTTGAGGCATGTCATCTCCGACGAAGATATTGCTGTGGATCCAGCCAAGGTCGAGGCTATTATGGAATGGCCTACACTGACGAATGTCCCAGAAGTACGTAGCTTTATGGGATTAGCAGGATACTATCGACTGTTTGTCAAGGGATTTTCGAAGATAGCAAATCCGATCATGGAATTACAGAAGAACAAGAAGTTTGTTTGGACCGAGAAATGCGCGGAAGCATTTTGGAGGCTTAAGGAGTTGTTGACAACAACACCGATACTAAAGGTCCCTGACATAGACGTGGACTTCTTGGTATGCACAGACGCATCCAAGGAAGGCTTAGGCGGAGTCTTGATGCAAGACGGACGAGTGATTGCTTACATTTCAAGGAAACTGAGAAGGCATGAGGAGAACTACGCGACGCACGATTTGGATTTATTAGCCACCATATATGCCTTGAAGGTTTGGAGACACTACCTGGTTAGACGAAAATTTGAACTAAAGACTGATCATTGTGGACTACAACACATTTTTATGCAAAGCGACCTGAAGGCGTGACAATGGCGTTGGTCGGAATTGCTTAGCGAGTACGACTTTGAGATTACTTACATAAAGGGAACAGTTAACTGAGTGGCGGATGCTTTGAGTCAGAGGACACACATATTTTCGGTGTTGCCTCTTCAGATGAATTTACGTGAAAAGATTCTAACTTTACAACATGATGACGACTGGTACAAAGAGGTAGAGAGGTTTATTGGACAAAACACAATGATGGTACCACGATATGAGGGATTTTCATTTGATAGTGATGGTTTATTGAGGTTTAAAATTTGGATTTACATACCGCCAAATGACGAGTTGAGGAAGTTGATCTTGAGCGAGCCTCATAGAGCAGTTTACATGGCTCACCCAGGAGTCACGAAGATGAGGGCATACCTTAAACCCTTATTCTTCTGGAAGGGAATGAAGGCCGACATAGTCAACTATGTGGCCAGATGTGTAGAATGTTAGTAGGTAAAGGCTGAACATAGACACCCATCAGGATTACTACAACCACATGCCACTGACGGCAAGGAGACATGACTTGACTTTCGTAGTAGTAGATACTCTAACGAAGAGTGCTCACTTTATTCCTGTGCGTACGACGTATCAGGAACCTGACATAGCTAGAGTTTTCATCAGTGAGATTGTGATGCTGCATGGCGTGCCTAAGAGAATTATATCCGATCGAGGATCGGTGCTTAATGGATAATTTTGGACGAGTTTCCAAGAGGCCTTGGGAACCCAACTTAACTTTAGTACTGCATATCACCCAGAGATTGACAGACAGACCGAACGAATGAACTAAACCTTGGAGGACATGTTGCGCATGTATGTAATGGACCAACAAAAGCGTTGGAAGGAATTCTTTCCACTAGTGGAGTTCGCTTACAACAACAGTTACCAGAGCACCATTAAGATGGAGCCTTTCGAGTTTCTCTATGGACGACCTTGTCGGACGCCCTTGAGTTGGGATCGACTTGAGGATAGGGTCCTGGTGGGAGCAGAAGTGATCCAAGAAATGGAAGAGCAAATGTAAATAATAAGAGAAAGGATTAAAGAAGCTCAGGATCGACAAAAGAGTTATGCCGATGTGCACCGAGTCGACCGTAGTTACGAGGTCAGTGATCGAGTCTTCCTGAGGGTTAAACCACATAAGAGTTCGATCAAGTTTGGAAAGGGAGCTAAACTCTCTCCTAGGTTCATGGGAGCTTTCGAGATTGTGGAGAGAAATGGGCCCATGGCCTATTGACTAGCCTTTCCTAATTCTTTGAGGCGTATGCACGATGTTTTTCATGTATCTATTTTGAGACATTATATTAGTGATCCTACACATGTGATTGACATGAGTTCCTTGTAGGTATCGGACGAGGGAGCGCTCACGACTGAGCCGGTCCGCATCTTAGATCACCACATTTGACAGATACGTCATCGAATGGTAGATCAGGTCAAGGTCCAGTGGGACAATTATAGTCTGCACTCGGCGACCTGGGAGGATGCATATGATATGTGCCAACAGTTTCCATTTTTGTTTGATAGATAGACATATGATACTATGATACACTTATTTCGGCATTTATACTGTGAAACTTTGGGACGAAGTTGATGGAAATGTTTAGCAGGTAGCATATGCTTGTCATTGATGGCAAGTACAACAATGAACATGGCATGAGTACAGGAAGAATGTAATAGATGGGCACCAAAAGTATTTTGGGAAGATGCTACAGAGAAACCTCGATAAGATCAGAAGAGATAGTGCAGAGGATGTTTGGTATATTTTACAGGAAGCGTATGCTTGTCATTGATGGAAAGTACAACAGTGATGATGGCTTGAGTACAGCAGCGATGATCAACAGTGTAGTGATATTCAGGAAGATCGAATGATCAAAGGCAACGCAACCAGGCAAACAGAAGATAAGTTCAGGTTGATCGAATGATCGAAGGCCCGTAAAGCTTGAGAATCATTTCTGATCGTTGGATCCATTCAAAATTCCCGAAAGAATGAGGTTCGTCAGATCTAAATGTAGACAAGAAGATATCGTTGAAGAGGAGGACATATCTCAGACGTTAGATCCAAGCGTAGGATCCGACCATCATTGGATCAAGAAGAACCCGCACGTCCTTTAAGGTACAAGGAGAAGCGAGCGTAATCGCGATATGCGAAATCGCGACTTAATCTGAGCCATCAGATCAAGGTTGAATCTGGATTGTTGATTCTAACTCCATGTCGGAGTTTCAAGGATCACGTGTTGGAGATGTCAAAGAAACAATGCAACAGGAATCCCAAATTGCGACTTAATCGCAGCCGTTGAATCAAGATCGGATCTGGACCGTTGAGCCAACCCCATATCGGAGTTTTTTGAATCGCGACACAGAGAGACAAGAAAACAATGCAACAAGAATGCCGAAATCACGATATGCGATATTGCGATTTAATCGCAGTCGTCAGATCAAGATAAGATCTGGACCATCGATCCAACTCATGTCAGCAAACCACGTCAGCTAGGAACACATGGCACAACCAGGTAATGACAAGTGTCAGACTAATTCAACATTTCAAGCACATGTAAGTCATAAATTAGGGTGACACGTGGCAGGTGTTCGACACGTGTGACGTCAGCAGGTTTACACCCTTTCGGAGTTTCGTGGATCGGGATTTGGAAGTGACAAGAACATTCACCACAGGAATGTTGAAATCGCGAAATGATCTAAACCGTCAAATCAAGTGTTGATCGGGACCGTTGATCCCACACCATTTCGGGGTATCGGGGATCGTGACTTGGAGAGTCGAGATGCCTCATCTCCAGAGTCACGAAATGAGAAATCGCGAAAAGCACGTTATGAACAAGTGCTTGGTCATGGCCATGGTCATATAAAGGAAGGAGCTAGCGCAGAAAAGCTCCATCTCGGAGCTTCGCCTATCGTGACTTGGAGTGACGAGAACCTCCATCTAAGGAACAGCGAGATGCGAGATCGTGAAAAGATCTGGACCGTTGATTCATCGAGATCATGGACCGTCGATCAGGGCCGATGAAGATCATGAGTTCACAGCGCCTTTTAGCGCAACCTGTGGTCACCATGTGTGGTCACGTGGAGGAAGGACCTAGTGTAGATAAGCTATGCCTCAGAATTTCGGGGATCGCGTATGGGAGTGTCAAGAAACTAGATCATACGAATACCGAAATACCGAAAAGGTGAATTGTCGGTGTAACCGGAGGTCACAGCCTGTGGTCATGTAGAGGAGGAAGCTAGAGCAGCCAAGCTCCTTTTCATAGCTCGTGACATGGAGACTCAAGATGTCTCATCGCAGAATCTTCGAATTGCGAAAGTGCAAAACGGGTAAATAATGCAAGAACCCATCAGAGTTAATCCAATGATGGAGGTGAAAATGAGAACAATCGGAGGGCTAATGTTGATCCTCACAGTGTAACTGCTAGAAACCATTGATGGTTTCTACCAGAGGATGCGAAGAGACTTCTGTGTGATTTCCAAAGGAGCTGAAGAGTTACAAGGAATCTGCCAGTGGAATGAAGACGATTCGTGGAGGAATTTGACAGCTGGATGAGGGTTGGAGCCTGTAACTGAAATAGAAAGGATAAGCTCGACTATGCTAGAGAAGATGAAGAGTCTCAACTACCAGAGAGGCTGAGGAATCTTAGCATAACACCCAGTGATGTCGAACGCGTGATTGAACTGCCAGAGAAGTCGAAGAGTCGCGATGATGATCACACAGAGCACTTGATATGTGGAGGAGATTGGCGTGGTATGAGAATGCAGAGGAATGGCGAATATTGCATGCACAAGATGCACAGAAGCTATATATACACGACACAGAGAAGAGAAGCGGTTGTTGTTGCTGTTGGAGTTTACTGTGGTTGTTGTTGGTAAAGGTGAATCATGTGTGAAGAAGGAGGAGAGTGCAGTAGCTGAATTGAACATAAGAGGATCTGTACAGTGAATGGGTATGGCGCACAGAGCATAAAAGGCAGAAGAACAAACAGCTCAAGTGATGTGTGCAGGAAGGCAATGAGGCAAATAGAGTAACGAAATGCAGCAGAACAATGATGAGTCTGGTAAGCCATTGTTGAACATTATATCACTGTAATAAGTTTCAGTAGCAAATATTTATATTTCAGGGTGGTTGGGAGGTGCTAGGGAGGTCTGGTGTCCTCAAAGGTTCAAGTGGGTGCTTGAACACAGGGAGTTGGTGCTTCCTTCTAGTTGGTGCTAGAGAAACCAGGGAGTTGGTGCTTCCTTCTAGTTGGTGCTAGAGAAACCAGGGAGTT
>ML834545.1:4633-22142 GCA_009831015.1 Picea engelmannii | reverse complement strand
AGAATCTGGGTGCCTTTGTTTCCATCAATGCCAAAGGGGGAGATTGTTGGAAATGTTTAACATGTAGCATATGCTTGTCATTGATGGAAAGTACAACAATGAAGATGGCATGAGTACAGGAAGAATGTAATAGATGGGCACCAGAAGTATTTTGGGAAGACGTTGCAGAGCAACCTCGATAAGATCAGAAGAGATAGTGCAAAGGATGTTTGGTATATTTTACAGGCAGCGTATGCTTGTCATTGATGGCAAGTACAATAGTGATGATGGCTTGAGTACAACAGCGATGATCAGCAGCGCAGTGATATTCAGGAAGATCGAATGATCAAAGGCAACGCAACCAGGAAAACAGAAGATAAGTTCAAGTTGATCGAATGATTGAAGGCCCGTAAAGCTTGAGAAGCATTTTTGATCGTTGGATCCATTCAAAATTCCCGAAAGAACGAGGGTCGTCAGATCTAAATGTAGACAAGAAGAGATCGTTGAAGAGGAGGACATATCTCAGGCGTTAGATCCAAGCGCAGGATCCGACCATCGTTGGATCAAGAAGAACCCGCACGTCCTTTAAGGTACAAGGAGAAGTCGGCGTAATCACGATATGCGAAATCACGACTTAATCTAAGCCGTCAGATCAAGATTGAATATGGACCGTTGATTCTAACTCCATGTCGGAGTTTCGAGGATCGCATGTTGGAGATGTCAAAGAAACAATGCAACAGGAATCCTGATTTTGCGATATGCAAAATTGCGACTTAATTGCAGCCATTGAATCAATATCGGATCTGGACCGTTGAGCCAACTCCATATCGGAGTTTCGTGAATCGCGACACAGAGAGACAAGAAAACAACACAACAAGAATGTCGAAATAGCAATATGTGATATTGCGATTTAATCGCAGTCGTCAAATCAAGATAATATCTGGACCATCGATCCGACTCACGTCAGAAAACCATGTCAGCTAGGAACACGTGGCACAACCAGGTAATGACAAGTGTCAGACTGATTCAACATTTCAAGCACATATAAGTCATGAATCAGGGTGAAACGTGGTAGGTGTTCGACACGTGTGACGTCAGCAGGTTTACACCCTTTCGGAGTTTCGTGGATCGGGATTTGGAAGTGACAATAACATTCACCACAGGAATGTCGAAATCACGAAATGATCTAAACCGTCAAATCAAGTGTTGATCAGGACCGTTGATCCCACACCATTTCGGGGTATCGGGGATCGCGACTTGGAGAGTCGATATGCCTCATCTCGAGAATCACGAAATGCAAAATCACGAAAAGCACGTTATGAACAAGTGCTTGTTCATGGCCATGGTCATATAAAGGAAGGAGCTAGCGCAGAAAAGCTCCATCTCAGAGCTTTGCCTATCGCGACTTGGAGTGACGAGAACCTCCATCTAAGGAACAGTGAGATGCGAGATCACGAAAATATCTGGACCGTTGATTCATCAAGATCATGGACCATCGATCAGGGTTGATGAAGATCATGAGTTCACAGCGCCTTTTAGCGCAACCTGTGGTCATCGTGTGTGGTCACGTGGAGGAAGGACCTAGTGTAGATAAGCTCCGCCTCAGAATTTTGGGGATCGCGTATGGGAGTGTCGAGACACTGGATCATACAAATGCCGAAATACCGAAAAGGTGAATTGTTGGTGTAACCGGAGGTCACCACCTGTGGTCATGTAGAGGAGGAAGCTAGAGCAACGAAGCTCCTTTTTGGAGCTCGTGACATGGAGACTCAAGATGTCTCATCGTAGAATCTCCGAATTGCAAAAGTGCAAAATGGGTAAATAACGCAAGAACCCATCAGAGTTAATCCAACGATGGAGGTGAAAATGAGCACAATCGGAGGGCTAATGTTGATCCTCATAGTGTAACTGCTAGAAACCATTGATGGTTTCTACCAGAGGATGCGAAGAGACTTCTGTGTGATTTCCAGAGGAGATGAAGAGTTACAAGGAATTTGCCATTGGAATGAAGATGATTTGTGGAGGAAATTGATAGCTGGATGAGGGTTGGATCCTGTAACTGAAACAGAAAGGATAAGATCGACTATGCCAGAGAAGATGAAGAGTCTCAACTACCAGAGAGGCTGAGGAATATCAACATAACACCCAGTGATGCCGAACGCGTGGTTGAACTGCCAGAGAAGTCGAAGAGTCGCAATGATGATCACGCAGAGCACTTGAGATGTGGAGGAGATTGGCGCGGTATGAGAATGCAGAGGAATGGCAAATATTGCATGCACAAGATGCACATAAGCTATATATACACGGCACAGAGAAGAGAAGCGGTTGTTGTTGCTGTTGGAGTTTACTATGGTTGTTGTTGGTAAAGGTGATTCATGTGTGAAGAAGGAGGAGAGTGCACTAGCTGAATTGAACAGAAGAGGATCTGTACAGTGAATGGGTATGGCGTATAGAGCATAAAAGGCAGAAGAACAGACAGCGCAAGTGATGTGTACAGGAAGGAAATGAGGCAGACAGAGTAACGAAATGAAGCAGAACAATGATGAGTCTGGTAAGCCATTGTTGAACATTATATCACTGTAATAAGTTTCAGTAGCAAAGATTTATATTTCAGGGTGGTTGGGAGGTGCTAGGGAGGACTGGTGTCCTCAAAGGTTCAAGTGGGTGCTTGAACACAGGGAGTTGGTGCTTCATTCTAGTTGGTGCTAGAGAAACTAGGGAGTTGGTGCTTTCTTCTAGTTGGTGCTAGAGAAACCAGGGAGTTGGTGCTTCCTTCTAGTTAGTGCTAGAGAAACTAGGGAGTTGGTGCTTCCTTTTAGTTGGTGCTAGAGAAACCAGGGAGTTGGTGCTTCCTTCTAGTTGGTGCTAGAGAAACCAGGGGGTTGGTGCTTCCTTCTAGTGGGTGCTATAGAAAACAGAGAGTTGGTGCTCTTAGCAAGTTGCAGCTTGCAAAACAGAGGTTGTAGCCTCATTATGAGTTGATGCTCATATGTATGATAATGTAAAGAATATAATTATTACTTATCATATAAAGAAAAAGAGGTTTTTACCCTGCATGGGTTTCCTCGGGAAATATCTGTCTTTTTGTTTTTCATATATGTGACTGATGCTGAATGTGCCATTGTTTATTTCGCTGCATTATTGTGATCATCATTCAATGTTTCTGTAAAGAGTTTTAAAAGAAGTATTATTGTTTAAGCATGGTGACAACTGATTCACCCCCCCCTCTCAGTTGTCCAACAGAAGTTTAGACCAAGAGGGGGTGTATGTAACATCCCGCTCTGGCGCACTGAGCGAACTTATTCTTTGAGGACACTTTCTTGCAAGTGATCCAGATTATTATGATATTAAAACATTTGTCCTTGATTATGATGCGTCATGGGTAGATGACATGTTGTTTTACTACATTGACATAGACAGGTGCTATTGACTCGGTTTTTTCTGAGTGTGCAGGGTTTTGGACCTTGAGGATGCAGAGGCATCGATGGAACCCCTTGGACTCTGGATTGAGTCAAGGAGTGTGCTATTTGGGTTTGGTTGATTTACTGTGATATTATTAAATTTGATATGATGATATGATGTGGACATGTTCTGACATGATTTGTTGATGATGCAGGATGACGATAGCTTGTCGACCAAACTCACATATGGAGTAAAGGGGTCACACACGACTACCAGAGAGGTTGAGGGAGATGTGTGGATAGCATCCCTGCCACAGCCTACTAGCACTCCCGCCATGGATTGAACTGTAGGTTAACAATTACCTAGTTCGAGAGGACCCACGATGCCATGAGGGCAGACTGCGACAGTCATTGACGATGATTCTAAGGGGCACACAATAAGGCGAGGGCCTTATTCCTTAGAAGCCCTTGGTCTCTCACAAGGTCACCTGGTGGAGTGTTGACTCCAGGGGTTATTGATGTCTACCAATCAGTCAAGAGGCGAGTGGCACCCTTGGAGCACGTGGTGGGTCTTGAAGGGCATGTCATGCAAAAGAAACAAAAGAGGCAAGTGGCACACTTGGAGCACGTGGTGCGTCCTAAAGGTCACGTCGCGCAAAAGAAACAAAATAGGAAAGTGGCACCCTTAGAGCACGTAGTGCATCCTAAAGGGCACGTCGCGTTGATGATGATAAAGGAATGAACCTAGATAGCCCTAAGACAAATATCTCATTAAGAAATTTTTAAAACAACTCCCCTAATTAAATGTCACCCAGTCCAGAATCTAAGTTCTCAGTCTAAAACTTTGCCAGGGGTAAAATTTTGTCTACCCTTAAGAAATTATCCATATAAAAATAAAATAATAAAAAGTTAAAATAAAAACCACTTAAGTAATAATTTTGGTCTTCATAAATTTTTTGGGTAAAGTGAAGAGAGTAAGAAATTAAATAAAATCGGTGGATATAAAATAAAAAGAAGAAATCAATTATTTTAACATTTTATAGTTTAAAAAAAAAAAGGATACTAAATTCTAATAAAAGGAAGGAGAGGTTAACTTGCACAATTGTCATTTTTGACTCTAATAATAAGGGGAAAGAAGGAAATATAAAAATTAGGAAACTAGGGAATGAGGCATCATAAAAAGGGAAAGAGGGGAACTTGTGGTAAGAAGCGGGAGGTCAACTTAGTAAAGAATTTGCATTTAAAGAACCTTCTAAATTGAACTAAATTAGCAACTTCATTTAAGGGAAAGCCTTTAAAACCTGTAAGGGAATCTAGGGACACCTAGGAGTAAATTTAGGAGTAACTCTAGGTGGGTGAGGGAAATGAGACAATTAATAAATTAAAGAAAATAATTATTGGAGGATTGTGGGGGATGGGTGACACTTGTACGAAGGAGAATTTTTTAGGAATTTCTATTAAAACTTAGATTAAATGAGATTTAGGGAAAGGAGGGAAGTTCGAAAACTCTATAAAATAGAGGGAGGAGAAGGAAGAAGGGGATCGGTTGTTAGCGTAACATTATGTTGTCGGATTAGTGACTTGACTGATTTACTTGTGGGAGTTGGGATTTCCCAACTCGGAGAGGAGTGGTAGCTCGGCCTTGTGAGGCGAGATGGGAGCTAGACGTACCATCTAGATAGTGTGTGGCTCCTTTGCGGCTCAAGGGGCTAAGGGGGAAGTAGAGTACCCCTCGCATTGGCTAGGAGGTACCGGTGAGGTCTCGACGGTCGGTGAACGGGAGCGGCACGGAGAGCGCGGATGACACTCGAAGCAGGCAAAGTGCAATAGTACTCTCTTCTATTCTGTAAAATAGAGTGCATATTGTTTTGTAAATGGATTGAATGTTAGATTGATAGCAGACCCCTCTTCTTAGCCTAGCTAATTATTTGGTTGAATGATTTCCCGAGGCCTTCACCCCGCTTGACGTGGCAGCCCTGTGGTTGACTGTGACCCATGTGTTGTTTTCTCTTCGTCCTTAGCACGCCATTCCTCGCCTGAGTAGCCATCCAGGAGCTTGATCTACGGTCGTCGCCTTAGCGTTAAAAGACCTATGGATCTCAACGCCCTGCTTTCCTGTGCGAGGATGGTGATGCAAAGGCGAGCCTTTAGCCGTCACCCTCTGTTGATGTACTTGCCCAATTTACGACTTGCATCTTTCAGCGTGGCCCCGACATTTGGATTATCTTGCTTCCTTGTGGTTTATTTCTGCTACTTCACTAATAGATACCCCACGATCCCTTCGATGAGTTTTCCTGATGGTCCCGGGCATTCTCTTACTATTGTCAACATTTTATATTGGTATCCGGAGATGTGAAAAGCAGTTGGTTGCAATCTGCATGGTTCTGGTTGATGGACTTGTTTTTTTTTCCCGTGTTGTTGAGGTGCATTGGAAAAAAAAAAGGATCTATATATATATATATATATATATATATAATACCTATGTCATTTTCTTAATAGATCAAATTTTTGAATTCATTCTGCAATGGGTGGATTGGCATTTTCGTTTTGTAAAACTAGTTTTGAGAATTCATTCTGGCAATGGGTGTATTGGCATTTTCGTTTTTGGTAAAATTAGTTCGGAGAATTCGTTCTGCAATGCGTGTATTGGCATTTTCGTTTTGTAAAATTAGTTTTGAGAATTCGTTCTGGCAATGAGTGTATTGACATTTTCGTTTTTGTAAAATTAGTTCAGAGAATTCGTTCTGGCAATGGGTGTATTGGCATTTTCGTTTTTGGTAAAATTAGTTCAGAAAATTCATTCTACAATGGGTGTATTGGCATTTCGTTTTGTAAAATTAGTTCTGAGAATTCGCTCTGGCAATGGGTGTATTGGCATTTTCATTTTTGGTAAAATTAGTTTAGAGAATTCGTTCTGCAATGGGTGTATTGACATTTTCGTTTTGTAAAATTAGTTCTGAGAATTCTTTCTAGCAATGGGTGTATTGGCATTTTAGTTTTTGTAAAATTAGTTCAGAGAATTCGTTCTGCAATCGATGTCGGGCATTTTCGTTTTGTATTGTTCTATAAATTCATCTCTGGCAACCTCCGTCCCTGGAAAACGAAGTTCTCCCTCCTTAAACTTTCATTGATTTATGGATTGTCTCATAACATATTCACAACGATTTATCTAATTTCTGGATTGTCTCTTAATTATAGGCACAACGTTTCACCCTTATTTTCTGGATTGTTTCTTAAATGTATGCACAGAGAATTCAGATTTTCGTTCGGTATTGTCTCTAAAACACATACACAGCAATAATGTTTTTCACTCAGTGATAACACCATTCACTCCATCTACACACAACAATGATGTTGTTCACATAGCAATAATACGGTTCACACCGTTACCTCACAGTTTCATCACTCGCTTTTGCTGTTTAAGGGAAAAATCTTTAAACCATTTGGGGTCTTCGGTTTTCAGAGTGGAAACTCATTTTATTTTTTCTGCGCAGCCACTCCTTGTCATGCGACAACCACCTCATGAATTTGATGAATGGCCTGACCAACAAATTAATCCAAATTCTGACAGCTTCTGTTGTTCTGGAAATTTTATTTATTGACTTGTTAGCATTGATAATAGCATTCAAGTACATTGAATAGAGAAAATGTAGATTCCTCTAACCCCATAACGACATTCATTCTTCCTTGAACGACTCTCCCTTGACAACAGCCTTCAATTACCCATTTACTGCCTTCATTATCGTTTACTAAGTACCTTCCATTACTCTTTCACCGACTTCATTGTTGCCATCAATTATTACTAGACCATTAAGTTGTACTATCTTCAATCACTAAATATAGAAGAGTAGTTGATAAATAGAATGTTTTTATTGTTATTAATTTAGTGATAAAAGGAAGGATGCAAAATTAGTACGTCCAGCTGGAAAAAGGAATGATTTTATTTATTAATTTCGGGATAACAATGAGTGTTTACTGATTAGTAAGTTCCTTGGAAAGTTTGACTCTCTTGAGGTCTTTTAGTTATTAATAGGAAGCATTACGTTCTTGGAATCTGTATTTAGCTTGTATTTATTCCTTTCTAAGGAATTGGTCGGAAAACCGATTTTTAAATTTAATTTGAGGAATGTTAAGAACTTCTTAATATTAGGGACCAAGGTCTTGTAATCACCTATACATATATTTAATTATTATTCTTTTAAAATATTGGCATTATGTAATTCCCTATATGATTTTATTGATGGGTCAATAGTTTCATCTTGTTATAAAATAGTTTAATTACTTTAATGATTTGGACTTGTGTAATAGTTTCATCTTGGTATCAATTAGTTTATTTACTTTAATTCTTTTAACTTGTGCAATGGTTCCTTTTGATATAAAATAGTTTATCACTTTAATGTTTTTAACTTGTGCCAAGACTACATGTTCCTTGACCTCTCAGTATCCCTTAAGCTTTTACCATGATTTTCTTCGAATTGATACTGTGATTATAATTTACAGGTATTCTTACATATTATTTGTGGGATGAGGATTTTAGTGTATGGATTGTCAAGAGGTGAATAATCTATTTCTTGTTGTATTGTTATATATACATAACTACCTGATATTTGATCATGAGCATAAAATAAAATACCTATAACAATAATAATAATTTAAGGCAAATTGATTCAGATGGAGTTTTGAGAACTTATATAATTTAAAATTGCGCAAATGAACTTGTTTTAAGACTAAATTAGATTATACCTTGATGTCATCGTGCTCTGTAGACTGCGAAGTCAGGCTCATAATGGAGGTCAGAATAGACTATGTTAAATACCTTACATGCTATATTATTTGTCATTGTCTTAGAATGTGATTAAAAATACACATCCCATGCGATATTGTAATAGTCATAATGAGTTAATAATGATGCACTATCGTCAAATGCCTTAATGTAGATAACCTGGTTGTTTGCAATCTTGATGGTTATGTTATTGTCTTTAGCTTAGAGGGCTTGGTTTGCTTGTGTCAGGCGAAATGTAGACGCCTCCATGTTCCTCAGAACAGTCGCCAGCCTTGAGACCTTAAATGGTTAAAATTGATGAGAACCTCGGCTTGAGCATTGCTTATGTGTCTTGGAGGTCCTAACCATTGCAGGGTAGGACGGATGGGTAGTCAGTCTTATTTATTTGTCGATTGATTGTCGTCATTGCATGTAGATACTTGATGTGTGTCTTAGGTCGTCATGTTGTGATTCCTCGTTGTATGCATCTTGATCGTTGTCAGGTGGTGACATAGAGTCGAATGTTATTATTACCCTTGTACACACATGCACACACAAAAAAATAAAAATTAAATAAAATATTGTACTTATTTTTTTAGGTTCGTCGTCATAACGAGGTGTTTCATTACATATGGTATCAGAGCGGGTTCAACCTGCAACTTGGGATCGCTACAGCTTTCGTTGACCTTATTTGATTATACTGTTGCTAATCGAGTTGATTGTGTGCATGTAGGTAATCATGGTTAGAGGACGTTGTGGAAGCAGACGACGGGGTGCTAGGGGAGGAGGCGCGATGCCTCTAGTAGCATCGACACCTGAGGGGTCTAACCCCCAGGGAGATGAGTAGGTTCTCGGACAGGAGCAGATAGCAGTTGGTGATGTAGTTGGAATGATGAGATCTTTTCTGTGCATGTTTGAGGCACTGATCAACCGTTTGGACAGAGATGAGGCCAGAGCGCTGGCACCCACTGAGGTTCCACTGCGAGCTCCGATCGGTATTGGTAGCATTCACCGCGAACTCGAGAAGGTCAAATTTCCCGAGTTCTTTGGTGCCCTGGATGGCGCAGCCATCGAGGCATGGTTGAAGAACATGGTGATGTGCTTCACACTTTGCGATTATACCTCCAACATGAAGGTCCACATGGTGGTCTTTCAACTGAAGGGGAGCGCTCTTCTATGCTGGAAGACACTCCTATCACAACTGAACATGGTCGTTGAAGACATGTCATGGGAACTATTCATGGAATGGTTTCGAGAGAGGTACCTTTTAGAGGAATTCATTGAGCGTCAGCTCAATGAGTTCAACTCCTTATTACAGGTAGGTCGTACGGTGCTAGAGTACAAGGCCCATTATATGGAGTTTCTCTGGTATGCTCCGCACCTTAACACGAAGAAACTTAAGGTCAACAGGTACGTGTTTGGCCTTAACGACAACCTGCGTGCAAAGGTTAGGATTTTGATGCCTCAAACCTTGCACGATGTCTTCTAGAAGGCCCTCATAGCAGAGGAGGATATTATCAGTGGGGGTCAGACCACGACTTCAGCGAGACCAACAGGGCAGGTTTCATCTAGAACACAACAGCACCAGACACTAGAGAGACATATGTCGAGATATCGTGGCTTCCAGAGGGGATCCACTTTCACCACACCCCAACGACTGCTACCTCAGCAGCAGACACCTTATCGGGGACCACAACATCAATAGCAGCATTGCCTGCAACAACAACAGTTTAGGCCTATTCAGTAGAACATACCAGGGTTCCAAGCCAGTGGGATATCATCTTCTACTTCGGGTACCAGGACTACTGGGCTGAAGAAGGGGTGTTGGACATGTGGGGAGCTACATTACCAGCACGACCGTCCTGTGGAGAGGACCAGAATGTCTGGATCAACCGGACCCACTACCATGGGAGATATGGGCAAGGCCCATCGGATTCATGCAGCGGTGAATAACCGCCAAGCAGAGCACCAGTCGACTGTGCTTGAGACGACAGGTACCGTTGCTGACTAGACCCTTAGTATTTTTATAGATCCCGGTGCTACCGAGAGTTTCATTTCTGGTGCAGCGTTAAAAGGGATTAAGGTAAATCCAGTGAAACAAGATGAGTTTAGCTTCGTAGAGATGGCTTCGGGAGCCAAACGGAAGGTTGGAGGAAAGGTTACGGGCTGTGCCCTTAACTTGGGAGAGTTTGTCACAAGGGACAACCTGTACGCCATGATCCTAAGATATTATGATGTCATGATTGGTATGGACTGGTTGGAGTCACATGAGGCGATACTCAACTATAAGACAAAATGGTTGAGCTTGGTCGATGATGAGGGACAGAGACATGTGATTGTAGGCCGAAACTAGGGAGTTTCCCTAAGGTTCATCTCTTCCTTACAGCTACGAAAGAGTATGCGCAAGGGGTGAAAGCTTTATGCGATCCTTGCGTTAAATGAGAAGGGAGTAGCGGAAGGTCTAGAACACTTTCCGGTGGTGAGAGAGTTTGTGGATGTGTTTCCAGAGGAGTTACCTGGGATGTCGCTGGAGAGGGAATTGGAATTTACCATAGACCTAAAACCGGGCACTGAACTAATAGCAAGAACGCCTTATCGTATGTCGACTCCGGAGTTACAAGAGTTGAAAATGCAACTGAAGGAGTTGTTGGACCTGGGATTGATACATCCTAGTGTGTCACCGTGGGGTGCATCTGTTATTTTCATACGAAAGAAGGACGGATCATGGAGGCTTTACATTGACAACCGTCAACTGAACTAGGCTATGATCAAGAATCAATATCCATTGCCGAGAATTGATGATCTGTTCGATCAAATGAAGGGTGTGACGGTGTTCTCCAATATTGATTTGCGATCAGGGTATCACCAGTTACATATCAAGGAGGATGACGTCCCTAAGACCGCCATTAAGATGATATTTGGACATTACGAGTTTACTATTTTACCTTTTGGACTGACGAATGCCCTAGGGGTATTTATGAGTTTGATGAATGGGGTTTTCCGCGAATACTTGGACAAGTTCATCCAAGTATTCATTGATGATATCTTGATTTACTCTCAGACGATGGAGGAGCATGACGAGCACTTGCGCTTGGTACTACAGTGTCTGCGAGAGCACAAATTGTATGGGAAGTTGTCCAAATGCTTTTTTACCAATTGAAGATTCACTACTTGGGGCATGTCATCTCTGACGAAGGTATCACCATGGATCCATCCAAGGTCGAGGATACTATGGAATGGCCTACACCGATGAATGTCCTAAAAGTACGTAGCTTTATGGGATTAGTAGAATACTATCGACGGTTTGTCGATGGATTTTCGAAGATAGCAAATCCGATCACAGAATTGCAAAAGAAGAACAAGAAGTTTGTTTGGACCAAGAAATGCGCGGAAGAATTTCGGAGGCTTAAGGATTTGTTGACAACAACACCGATACTAAAGGTCCCTGACATAGACACGGACTTCTTGGTATGAACAGACGCATCCAAGGAAGTCTTAGGCAGAGTCTTGATGCAAGATGGATGAGTGATTGCTTACATTTCAAGGAAACTGAGAAGGCATGAGGAGAACTACGCGACACATGATTTGGAGTTATTAGCCATCATATATGCCTTGAAGGTTTGGAGACACTACCTGGTTGGATGAAAATTTGAACTAAAGACTGATCATTGTGGACTACAACACATTTTTATGCAAAGCGACCTGAACGCGCGACAACGACATTGGTCGGAATTGCTTAGCGAGTACGACTTTGAGATTACTTACATAAAGGGAACAGTGAACCGAGTGGTGGATGCTTTGAGTTAGAGGCCACGCATATTTTCGGTGTTACCTCTTCAGATGAATCTACGTGAAAAGATTCTAACTTTACAGCGTGATGACGACTGGTACAAAGAGGTCGAGGGGTTTATCAGACAAAACACAATGATGGTACCATGATATGAGGGATTTTCATTTGATAGTGATGGTTTATTGAGGTTTAAAAGTCGGATTTACGTACCGTCAAATGACGAGTTGAGGAACTTGATCCTGAGCGAGGCTCATAGAGCAGTTTACATGGCTCACCCGGGAGTCACGAAGATGAGGGCATACCTTAAACCCTTATTCTTCTGGAAGGGAATGAACGCCGACATAGTCAACTATGTGGCCAGATGTCTAGAATGTTAGTAAGTAAAGGTTGAACATAGACACCCAGCAGGATTACTACAACCACATGCCTTTACCAAATCGAAATGGGAAGTTATTTCGATGGATTTTATTGTTGGATTGCCACTGACGGCAAGGAGACATGACTCAATTTTCATAGTAGTAGACACTCTGATGAAGAGTGCTCACTTTATTCCTGTGCATATGACGTATCAGACACCCGACATAGCTAGAGTTTTCATCAGTGATATTGTGAGGCTGCATGGCATGCCTAAGAGGATTATATCCGATCGAGGATCGGTGTTTACTGGATGATTTTGGATGAGTTTCCAAGAGGCCTTGGGAACCCAACTTAACTTTAGTACTACGTATCACCCAGAGACTGACGAACAGACCGAACGAACGAACCAAACCTTAGAGGACATGTTGCGCATGTACGTAATGGACCAACAAAAGCGTTGGAAAGAATTCTTGCCACTAGTGGAGTTTGCTTACAAAAACAGTTACCAGAGCACCATTAAGATGGAGCCTTTCGAGTTTCTCTATGGGTGACCTTTTCGGATTTCCTTGAGTTGGGATCGGCCTGAGGATACGGTCATGGTGGGACCAGAAGAGATCCAAGAAATGGAAGAGAAAATGCAAACAATAAGACAAAGGATTAAAGAAGCGCAGGATCGACAGAAGAGTTATGTTGATGCGCACCGAGTCGACCGTAGTTACGAGGTCGGCGATCGAGTCTTCCTGCAGGTTAAACCGCATAAGAGTTCGATTAAGTTTGGAAAGGGAGCTAAACTCTCTCCTAGGTTCGTGGAACCTTTCGAGATTGTGGAGAGAAAGGGGCCCATGGCCTATCGACTAACATTGCCTAATTCTTTGAGGCGTATGCACGATTTTTTCATGTATCTATTTTGAGACATTATATTAGTGATCCTACACATGTGATTGACATGAGTTCCTTGTAGGTATCAGATGAGGGAGCGCTCATAGCTGAGCCGGTCTGCATATTAGATCACCGCATTCGACAGTTACGACGTCAAACGGTAGATCAGGTCAAGGCCCAGTGGGACAATTATAGTCCGCACTCGGCGACCTGGGAGGACACATATGATATGCATCAGCAATTTCCATTTTTGTTTGATAGATAGACATATGATACTATGATACACTTATTTCGGCATTTATACTGTGAAACTTCCAGACGAAGTTTAGACCAAGAGGGGGTGTATGTAACATCCCGCTCTAGCACACTAAGCGAACTTATTCTTTGAGGACACTTGCTCGCAAGTGATCTGGATTATTATGATATTAAAACATTTGTCTTTGATTATGATGCGTCATGGGTAGATGACATGTTGTTTTACTACATTGACATAGATAGGTGCTATTGACTCGGTTTTTCTGAGTGTGCAGGTTTTTGGACCTTGAGGATGCAGAGGCATCGATGGAACCCCTTAGACTCCGGATTGAGTCAAGGAGTGTGCTATTTGGGTTTGATTGATTTATTGTGATATTATTACATTTGAGATGATGATATGATGTGGACATGTTCTTACATTATTTGTTGATGATGCAGGCTGACGATAGCTTGCCAACTAGACTCACATATGGAGTAAAGGGGTAACACACGACTACCAGAGAGGTTGAGGGAGAGGTGTGGACAGCAACCCTATCACAACCTACTAGCACTCCCACCGTGGCTTGAACTGTAGGTTAACAATTACCTAGTTCGAGAGGACCCACGATGCCGTGAGGGAAAACTACGACAGTCGCTCATGATGATTCTAAGGGGTGCGCAATAAGGCAGGGGCCTTATTCCTTAAAATCCCTTAGTATCCCACAAGTTCACCTGGCGGAGTGTTGACTCCAGGGGTTATTGATGTCTACCAATCAGTCAAGAGGCGAGTGGCACCCTTGGAGCATGTGGTGCGTCCTGAAGGGCACATCGTGCAAAAGAAACAAAAGAGGCGAGTGGCACCCTTGGAGCACGTGGTCCATCCTGAAGGGCACGTCGCGCAAAAGAAACAAAAGAGGCAAGTGGTACCCTTAGAGCACGTAGTGCATCCTGAAGGGCACGTTGCGTTGATGATGATAAAGGAACGAACCTAGATATCCCTAAGACAAATATCTCATTAAGAAATTTTTAAAATAACTCCCCTAATTAAATGTCGCCCAGTCCAGAATCTAAGTTCTCAGTCTAAAACTTCGCCAGGGGTAAAATTTTGTCTACCCTTAAGAAATTATCCATATAAAAATAAAATAATAAAAAGTTAAAATAAAAACCACTTAAGCAATAATTTTGGTCTTCATAAATTTTTTGGGTAAAGTGAAGACAGTAAGACATTAAACAAAATCGGTGGATATAAAATAAAAAGAAGAAATTAATTATTTTAACTTTTGATAGTTAAAAAAAAAGAAGATACTAAATTCTAATAAAAGGAAGGAGAGGTTAACTTGCACAATTGTCATTTTTGACTCTAATAATAAGGGGAAAGAAGGAAATATAAAAATTAGGAAACTAGGGAATGAGACATCATAAAAAGGGAAAGAGGGGAACTTGTGGTAAAAAGCGGGAGGTCAACTTAGTAAAGAATCTGCATTTAAAGAACCTTCTAAATTGAACTAAATTAGCAACTTCATTTTAGGGAAAGCCTTTAAAACCTGTAAGGGAATCTAAGGACACCTGGGAGTAAATTTAGGAGTAACTCTAGGTGGGTGAGGGAAATGAGACAATTAATAAATTAAAGAAAATAAT
Organism: Picea engelmannii; assembly: GCA_009831015.1. NCBI lineage: Eukaryota > Viridiplantae > Streptophyta > Pinopsida > Pinales > Pinaceae > Picea > Picea engelmannii. Next base: position 7,102 of record ML834545.1, on the reverse strand, counting down.
TATTGGAGGATTGTGGGGGATGGGTGACACTTGTACGAAAGAGAATTTTTTAGGAATTTCTATTAAAAATTAAATTAAATGAGATTTAGGGAAAGGAGGGAAGTTTAAAAACTCTATAAAAGAGAGGGAGGAGAAGGAAGAAGGGGATCGACTGTTAGCATAATGTTATGTTGTCGGATTAGTGACTTGACTGATTTACTTGTGGGAGTTGGGATTTCCCAGCTCGGAGAGGAGTGGTAGCTCGGCCTTGCGAGGTGAGCTGGGACCTAGACGTACCATCTGGATAGTGTGTGGCCCATTTGCGGCTCGGGGGGGCTAAGGGGGAAGCGAGTACCCCTTGCATTGGCTGGGAGGTACCGGTGAAGTCTTGATGGTCGACGAGCAGAAGCGACACGAAGAGCACGGACGACACTCGGAGCAGGCAAAGGGCAACGATATGCTCTTCTATTCTATAGAATAGAATACATATTGTTTTGTAAATGGATTGAATGTTAGATTGATAGCCGACCCCTCTTCTTAGCCTAGCTGATTGTTTGGTTGACTGATTTCTCGAGGCCTTCGCCTTGCTTGACCTGGCAGCCCTGTGGTTGACTGTGACCCATGTGTTGTTTTCTCTTCGTCCTTAGCACGCTAGTCCTCGCCTGAGTAGTCAGCCAGGAGCTTGATCTATGGTCGTCACCTTAGCGTTAAAAGACCTATGGATCTCAATTCCCTTCTTTCTTGTGCGAGGATGGTGATGTGAAGGCGATCCTTTAGTCGTCACCCTCTGTTGATGTACTTTCCCAGTTTACGACTTGCGTCTTTCAGCACGGCCCCGACATTTGGATTATCTTGCTTCCTTGTGGTTTATTTCTACACCTTGACTGATAGATACCCCACGATCCCTTCAATGAGTTGTCCTAATGGCCCCGAGCATTCTCTTACTGTTGTCAGCATTTTATATTGGTATCTGGAGATGTGAAAAGAGGTTGGTTGCAATCTGTGTGGTTCTGGTTGATGGACTTGTTGTTTTTTCCCATGTTGTTGAGGTGCATTGGAAAAAAAAAAGGAGATATATATATAATACCTATGTCATTTTTTTAATAGATCAAATTTTTCAATTCGTTTTGCAATGGGTGTATTGGCATTTTCGTTTTGTAAAATTAGTTCTGAGAATTGGTTCTGGCAATGGGTGTATTGGCATTTTCGTTTTTGGTAAAATTAGTTCGGAGAATTCGTTCTACAATGGGTGTATTGGCATTTTCGTTTTGAAAAATTAGTTCTGAGAATTCGTTCTGGCAATGAGTGTATTGGCATTTTTTCCTTTTTGTAAAATTAGTTCAGAGAATTCGTTCTGGCAATGGGTGTATTGGCAATTTCGTTTTTGGTAAAATTAGTTCAGAAAATTCGTTCTGCAATGGGTGTATTGGCATTTTCATTTTGTAAAATTATTTCTGAGAATTAGTTCTGGCAATGGGTGTATTGGCATTTTCGTTTTTAGTAAAATTAGTTCAGAGAATTCGTTCTGCAATGGGTGTCGAGCATTTTCGTTTTGTAATGTTCTGTAAATTCGTCTCTGGCAACCTTCGTCCCTGGCAAATGAAGTTCTCCGTCCTCAAACATTCATTGATTTCTGGATTGTCTCATAACATATGCACAATGTTTTATCTAATTTCTGGATTGTCTCTTAATTATAGGCACAACGTTTCATCCTTATTTTCTGGATTGTTTCTTAATTGTATGCACAGAGAATTCAGATTTCCGTTCGGTATTGTCTCTAAAACACATACACAACAATAATGTTGTTCACTCAGTGATAACACCATTCACTCTGTCTACACACAACAACGATGTTGTTCACACAGCAATAATACGGTTCACACCGTTACCTCACGGTTTCATCATTCGCTTTTGTTGTTTAAGGGAAAAATCTTTAAACCATTTGGGGTTTTCGTTTTCCAGAGTGGAAACTCATTTTATTTTTTCTGCGCAGCCACTCCTTGTCATGCGACAGCCACCTCATGAATTTGATGAATGGCCTGACCAACGAATTAATCCAAATTCTGACAGCTTCTGTTGTTCTGGCAATTTTATTTATTGACTTGTTAGCATTGATAATAGCATTCAACTACGTTGAATAGAGAAAATGTAGATTCCTCTAACCCCATAACGACATTCATTCTACCTTGAACGACTCTCCCTTGACAACAACCTTCAATTACCCATTTACTGCCTTCATTACCGTTTACTAATTACCTTCCATTACTCTTTCACCGACTTCATTGTTGCCATCAATTATTACTGGACCAATAAGCCGGACTATCTTCAATCACTAAATATAGAAGATTAGTTGATAAATAGAATGTTTTTATTGTTATTAATTTAGTGATAAAAGGAAGGATGCAAAATTAGTACGTCCAGCTGGAAAAAGGAATGATTTTATTTATTAATTTCGGGATAACAATGAGTGTTTACTGATTAGTAAGTTCC
>ML834544.1:75847-91155 GCA_009831015.1 Picea engelmannii | reverse complement strand
CAGAAGATAAAGGAAGCTTACTTGATAAAACAACTAGAGTATCAAGAGTGGAATCATGCAACTAACCAGAAGCACTTGTAGTAGCAACAAAAAAACCTTTTTTAGAATCTTTTCCCTTCTTGATTATCTTCTCTGGGTCAGCCTCAGGTGGAACCAAAGGTAACTACGTATTTGATCTCATATGTCTTCCTTTAGGTGCTAGAGCTAAATCAATGGAGCCATCATTTGCAAGATGCAATATTCAAAATACTAAGTCCCAACACACCTTGAGATCTAGTAAGCATTGTTGTTCTATCCCAGGGAAAAGTCTTCAAATCGTTCCCCAACAACGGTGCCAAAAATGTTATCACTAGGAGTCACTTTCTGATTGCAAGGAAAGTAAGCCCAGTACCCATCAGATGATATGTGAAAGTATGAGTGTTTTTTGAAAGGTCGAATGGAAAAAAATTGGAATGATAATATCCTCACTCAAAAATAGGGCTAACATGTAACAACAAATAAGGTCTTGGTTAATTTCAACTAGTAGTTTGGGAGTAAATATGGATAGAAGGAAGAATTGAATGAGAAGAATGTAAGAGCTACTACAAACATTAGGTTCACAAAAGCCCAAAGGAACAAAGTTTCTAAAAACAAGATCTTCTTGAAATTAGAACTATGGAGCTAAAAAAACACCATGACAATAAAATGATCAAACATCCATCACATCATTACCACAATCATCCATATGAAGCATTGAAATATGAACATTTAACATTAGAAGCAAATAGTCTGAAATAAGAGTTGATTTCTATTAGTCAAAAAGTCTTAAGTCCAGTACATACTAGATCATAGTCACTTTATCAAAATATTACAGTTTCTTAGGGGCCTTGCTCTACCATCCGAACCTATTAAAACAATTCACCTATCTATTTATAACAAGAAAGGGAGGCAACAACTGGAGGTACGAGCTCGCCTCTTTTCCTTAAAAATCTCAAAACATTTATTTATTCTAACAACTAAGATAACAACCTATGCTATAAAATAGGGAAGTGTTGGTGACTAAACCCAATCATGATTCTAACTTCTTTGATCCTCTTTTGCTACTCAACTCTTGTTTTTCCATGTGTCCCTTTGGAGCTTGTAGTTGTCCTCTACACGCCAATTGTTACTTCTGTCATTTAATACATTATTAACTTATCCAAAATTGTTGGATTAGTCCTGGCTACTCCCTTGGGTAGCAATTTTGTGTAGCGCCCCCTAGAATGGAACAAGGAGAGAAGGTAGCGCCGCTAGGCTGCATGTCTACGGCTACATTTGTCCTCTGTTACAAAATTGAGTAGCGCATGTGTGTAAACCTTCTCTCTGTAAGATATTACACAGCGCCTGTGGGTAGTGCATGTGTAACAATTTTGCATTCTGTAAAATATCACGCAACACCACCTATGCTGCGTCTGCATAAGGGTTTGGGTAGCTAAGCCAAAATGCAACGTCTTTGACTCCTGAACGTGTGTAGAGATTTTTGTGTCCTTCCATGATGACAAATCAATTTACTTAGGTTCTTTTACCACTGAGTGAAACTAGTATATGGAAAAAAATCCAAAATTCATATAGCTAAACACCTAGAAGCCTGTATAGGTGGCAGAACTTAATATGTGCATATCAATTAACCTTCCCAAGAAGGAACAATTTTCAAAAATGGGGTTTACCACTACCAGCTACTTTTTCATTTTAACACCTAACCTCACACTCTTCCCGGTGGAAAGTCTTCAACTAACTCAGTAGACTTCTTCTTCTTTGCACTGGTAGGCGTCTTCAATATAGTTGTGCTCTCCTTAGCTACTGGTTTTTCATCTTCAATGGAAGCCTCAACCAACACCTGTAAATTATTTTGGATTACTTCATCCTCAAAATGCTTCAGTTCTTCTTTTAGCTTCCTGTTCTGAGCCTGGAAACCCCTGCGCTGTCTGTAAAGATTCTTCAGTTGTTTACGAAGAGGCAAAGCCTTTCTCGCTGTGAACCTTGCCAAGTCCAGGGTATGGTTGTAGCCAGTCATGAGCTCATTCATCTGAGCCAAGTGGACCATGTCTTCTGCTTTGAGATTAGATATTTCTCTCCTTGCATCCCTAAGCTGATTAATAAGTCTTTTGTAGGTCTGGCTGCCAAGGGGGTTGGGGACATGTGCAATCTCAGCAGGCTTCTTCTTGGCCTTTTCTTCCATCTGTACAGGAGTTTCCTTGTATGTTTAATCAGTCTTCTCAAAACATTTTCCTTTAAGCTTCTTCTCTTTCACAACAACCTTTTCTTTATTTTTCATAGGTTTTTTACAATCCTTCACAGGGATTTCATCTTCCCTCTCCAAAGGTATTTTGGTACCTTTCCCCTTGATTTTTTGTACATGGGTTTCTTGTAGAGGTTGTCCTTTGAAATTCACCTTAGGAATTGATGACCTAGTGAAAGGTCTTTTACCTTTGATTTCAACTGCTGGAGAAGGAGATGGAAAGAGAAGCTTCTCCCTTTTTTTTATGTCACCTTGGTAGAAGATGGAACTTCTTCTAACCCTGGTGGAGGTGGTGGTGAGAAATCTCTATGTGGGGAAGGATAGACCTCCTCCTCAACTTCTCTGACCTGCTTATTGATCTCTAAAATAGGGGCTCTGCCCTTTCTCTTCTTGTTGATCCCTGTTTTAGTACTAGTAGGTGATGAAGAGCCTACAATTTGTGATTGGGGGGTAGGTGTTGGGTCCAACTTAAAGTGAGAAGAGACTAAAAAATTCTCCCAGGAGATCTCTTTCTTTCCCAACTCTTTAGAGACAAGCATCCTAATAATTCCAGAGTGGAAAAGGATGGAGTCCACATCCTTGTATTTGGCTTGCCCCCTATCTACAATTTTACCTATACTTCTTAGCAGGTAATATGGAATATTCATCTGAACCTTACCAGTAAAATGAAAAAACAACCCTATGTGGTAATGGTACAGGGTGTTAAATCTCCCTTCACAACTAAAATATCTTTGTATGATTTTCAACATTCTGTCAAACTGGTCAATCAACTGATTCCTTGACACATTCTTAGATAAATCATTGGCTTGGTATTTAGGCTTGAAAATATCTTTAATGAAAGGTGAACTCAATACCATGGCCTTGAACCAATTTTCTCCTGAAATGGGAATCCCTGTTGCAGCTGAGATGGAGGCTTCAGTCACCTCAAATTCCAAATCTCCAACTCTGGTTTTCTTGCCATCAAAATATAGTGCAAATTGTTTTGCTACTTCTGAGCAGCCTCTCTGCATGTTCTGGTAGAAAGAGAGGCATCATTTTCTTCAAAACATTTCCCTTGCCATGGGTTCTGTGTCAAAAAGGCACATGTCCATAGGTTTTGTTTGAACTATATTGCCACCTTTGTGTGCTTTCTTTGATTGAGGGGTCTCCATGATTCAGAAAGAGGGTTCTTAAGAGGCTGTAAGGGATGCTATTGAACAGAAAATTTCAATTTAAGTCTCAAAAGCACAAGGATGGCCCTCCAAATTAACAATTCTTAGAAAATGAACTTGGCTATGAGAAATGGAATTTCAGGCTCATACATGTTTTTAGAGTGTAGACTATCAGGAAGCAATTCCGAATTGACTCTTCGTACAGAATGAAAAGAAGCAAAGGATAATCAGAGAGGTTTGAGCAGTGCCTCTGCGTAGCGCAACACATACACAGAGGATGGGCTATTTTAGGCCTGTGACTTTCAGAGGATATGACTAAACACAATAATCAAACTATATATATGAGCGAAGATGTTTACAAGAATGAAAATATGGCTCCCATACTACCTTGCAAGCTTAGCAAACCAAAACCCGAGCATAAATCTCCTAAAAAAATTAATATGTGAAGGAGGTTGCACAAGATACCTATGAAATCGACAACTGTTGAGCTCCTCAGCACAAACTTAGGACGATATTGAGGAAACTTCAGCCCTAAAATCTCTCACAACATCGGATTTAGTGGGCATGCGATCATCTGATCTGAACTGGCAAACTTATGCAGCGCGTCACTGCTAAACTTTCAAATTTAGAAACTGTTACCAAGGATCATAAATGAAATATCTTTTGAAAACATTTCAACCGACTTCAGGCACTGAAAAAAAGGGTTAAGGTATCAGTCATGGCAATCATGACTTGGAGTGGGTGCATGATAATCGTGACAGGTTCTACACAAATGCCCGCTAAGTGGGAAACATTCTCCAAATAAAAAATGATTGGGTAGGTGAGTGGGGATGATGAGGTATGCATGTGAGGTCATGAGTGATGAGAGAGGTGTGTCACATCAACCTAGTCATGGGAGGTATGAACCTATGGATGAATCACGAGAGGGTACATAAAGAATAGACCATGAGCTCATAAGGGTTTAAGGACCAAAAATTGAATTGTGGATCAACACATGAGCTATGACTCAAAGGTTTAGTCATCCTAAGGGGTCCTATCATAAATAACATTTAAAGGATGAGAATTTATTTTAAAGAGAAAATAAGAATCTAAGGGTTTTGTTTTAAAATTTTTTCTTTTTAAACAAAAACAAACTCAGAGGCCCAAGGCGACTTAGTGTGATAACACCTACCACCAAAATATTTAAACATTTTAATTTACATATCGATCTAGTCATTGTGCTTAATACACAACCTCTCACTTTTGATTGAGTTTTTCATGAGGGATTCCCCTCTAAGTTTGGAAGGGCTAGCTTCCTTCTCTAAAGTAGTTTGTATGTTCCCTTTGTAATTCTCCTCTCACAACATTCTTGCCTTGCCTCAAGGTTGATAAAAAATATTTTTCTAGTTATTATTTGTAAGTCATTAAGATTCAAGTTTTGATTCCATTGCCCAAGGATACTTCTCTTTGCTTGTGAAATCACCAACCTTTATAGAAACAACCTATTCTTATTAGAAATCTAACCTTCTGAGTGTTATTGTTGAATATATTTTGAGTGAGACAACCTTTTGGCTATTGAGAGATCCCTCTCTGATTGTATAAGGTTAGAATATATTCCAAAGTGGTTGAAATGGTTACCTCGGGTTTCCTTAATACATCCCAAGGAAAATATTGTGTTAACACAGATGACAGGTGGTTGTGTTGAAGTTGACATGGTTGGGTGACTGCATTGTACGAGTGTTGATGTGGGAAGGTGACTGGGTTGTACGGATGCTGACATGGAAGTTGACTAGATAGGTGACTGGGTTGTACGGTGGTGACATGGCAGTTGACTGTGTGCTGACTAGATGTTGATTGTATCGTATGAATGAATCATGGAGCGACATGTGACCCAATCAGAGGGTGCCACATGGTGCCCCAAATTTTTCCAAGGTTGTCTAGCCCAAAAAGTTTATTGTGATCTGCGGGGGTCAAATCCTTGACCTCCCAGGTGACCAACGAACTAACCTCTTAGGCTAACCGTATGGGATATGGTGTGACTTGTTATGCCATATGGCATAATATCCTTTTAACTTACATATGGCGACCTGTTAGGGGATAGGCCCTGGATTTTGGGGTGATATCCCGTGACCAAGGGGTTGTAGACCATGAGCTAGCCAATAGTGGAGGCAATTGTAAAGTTAGCACCAGGGCACGTGGTTCATACGATCAAGGTTTGGGGGATTGAACAAAGGGTTAGAGGCCAATGCTTAGTGTGTGGCCATATGGCACACCCCATATTCCTATGAGCCTAAGAAAAGGGGTCTGCGCCTGCATTTTTGTCAAATATGGGATTTTTGACCATATAATATGATTTATTTATTTATTTCAGTTGTTTTTCATGGATTTTATCCATTATTGTGGGATTTGGAGCCTAATTTGAGGCCATATATTGGGAGGAAGTTGGAAGGAGGATACCAAATCCACATATATATAAACTAGAGGTTCTTAGTAGAATTATTAGGTTTAAAATAAGAGAAATGATGAGGAATTTGAAAGCCAAAGCCATTTTTATGCAGGGAATCCATTGAGGACGGGGACTTTACAGGCCAAGTTCAGGAGCTATGCTCAACCATTTTTAGTTCCATCAGTTGTGTTGGATTCTTGAGGTCGAGAAAAACACAACTAGACCCGTTTGTAATCATTTTGAAACTTTTTTGATGTACTTTTGAAGCATTGAAGAGAAATAAGAAAGCCTCACCCACTGAGACAAAGGTCTGGAGACGTAGGAAATAATATTGAACTCCATTAACAACTTTTTTTTTATGGTTTGTTTTTCTTTCTTCTTACATTCTAATCTGCATTTATTTATTATGGTTGATATAGTATCTTTAACACATCCGAACCCTAAATACTTTTCTTAGCGATGGGGTATTCAGATTTCGTTGTCCCTCTTAAATAAAATACTCCTACTAAACCAATGATGGACTCAATCCATTTATAACATACCAGTTGTAAAGGAATTCAAAAATTTGACGCTTCGGTGCTTCAACATTTCAGCATTGAATGACTTTTTTCCTTCCTGTGCACTTTACCTTCGGAGCACAGAGTCCCTGGACTCTGGAAGTCCCAAAATGCCTCCATGTCACTCGGGACTTCAGGCCTTTCACCTTTCACATGATATTGTGTCCCAAACACCCAAATTCCCAAAGTCTTGGACTCCCAAAGGGGTTCACTCTCACGGAGTGAAATAGTAGATGCGACGGAAATTACCAATGGGTCCTAAATACACCTTCCTCCATATTGACAAAACAATTAGTTACTAGAGGGGACATGTGACAAGACAGAGAGGACACGTGGCCCATACCTAGGGTGGCACGTGTTGTACCCAAGTGGGTCCATGTCACCCTAGGTGACATTGGAATATCGCTTCACCCGATTGATCACCTACCCGGTCCCTCGATCCTATGGTTACGGTGCCTCCATGTAACCCCTAGATCCACAGCCTTTGTTACTTTGTAACTTTGGAATTTGGAGATATTTAATTGAGTCTCCCCCTGTTTCTCCATAACTGGTCAACGTCGGGCTGACCTTGTCATAGATCTGACGGCTAGGAAAGAACTCAAATGATCCCTAGATCTTTGGTCCTGGTCACTTCACGGCTCTGAACTTTGGGGATTTTGGCCTTACTTCCACTCCATTCTCTTGAAGCAGTACTTCATAGAAGTATCGTATGCGGGTCCCTCCTTCTGAGCGATCAGATGGTTAAGCGAGGCTTCTACGATCTCCCCAGATCTATGACTCTCCTTTATTCATAACTTCGACGTTCGAGGAGTTCGATGTTATAGCATATCCCTTCTCCCAAAGTGGAACTTCATCAAAGTCATCTCGGTGTAGATACAATGAATGAGAGAACTTTTGATCATTCTTGATCAGTGGTTCTCGTTACTTCATAATGAATATTTGAATCATGATTAGTTGGTGAGATAGACCCTTCTACCCACTAGAGTAACCACCCATTGTCAGTCAAATTTGTTGGTAACTGATATTCCTGGTTACCTTTGGCCAATTTATGACCAGTAGGGTAGACAATACCCCAAAGTCCTGGACTTCTAGAGCTCTAAAGAAAGAAGGGATTAGCTCCCTTAGGCTTAGCAGAGGGTTCCTAGGTGTTGGCCATACAGGTCCTTCTAAAATCTAGGAGGTAGACACAAATATATTCATCATAAATTTGTTAAGGACTTGGGCATGATATCCTGGTCACACAACAAGGAGTTTGAAAAAGATATCCTCTTTAGACCGATAGGGACAAATTGATGCAATGCTTTCTATTCCAAACCTCCTACAGGTTTACGTACCAAGACAACTCGAAGGCTTAGCTGGGGCATATAGGAGATCAATCAGAAACATAAGTCGATTGCTGAAAGGGGTGTTTGTTTCAACCCAACCATAGGCTCAGACACTCCTAACAGATTTACCACTGGCCACCCCCGAGCTAGACCAAGATGCTCTGAGAGAGAACTCTTATTTTTAGCTTAGCAATATTTAGGGACGGAGGTTACTCTCCTCTTCCCACAAGATCCTGGCAATGTGTCTTCTCTATAAGAAGTAAGGAGGTATCCCTGAGTACTTCCTCAGTCACTCATCAGCCTTGTTTATCACCTTGTAATATAACCCTTCTAACCACTCCATGTGACCATAACATACTTGTTTTTCAGTTCTCCCTCAAACCCAAGAGCTTAGTCTCTCCTCTATCCACCACACCTTCCTTTCTTTCCTTCCTCAATAAGATTTTGTGTGGCTGAAATCCCTAGTCTATGGTCAGGTCTGAAATCCTTATAGATGGGTGTTTTTCCCCATCCCTCATTAACTCTTGAGGAGGTCTTCTCAACTACCAACTTGATTGGTGATTCATTCCTGGGTCAGAGGACCGTTCTGGTCATGAGAAATTAAATCCAACAAGGCACTAGTTTGGTGGTCACAACCATTCCTGGTTACCCTCACCATCTCTTTCATAGAATCTATGGTCTATCTTGGCAAACCCCCCTTTCAACAATTATGCAACACTTACCCATTTTATATTAATAACAGATATTACATTCATTAACCTTTTATACAAAGTTTTATCAAATCAAACATTCACACATATCGAGTTTTCCCTAGTCTCTTGGCCAATATAGTTATATTTACAAACTGGGGGAAACAAGGGTGTTACAATCCCCTCCCCGTTAAAGGAACATCATCCTCGATGTTCTATTTGTCAATGTTCTCTGTATACACAGAAGTAAACAAAAATGGATATGCATGCCTCATGCCATACTCCATTTCCCATGTAGCCTCATCTGGGCTAAAGTGTTTCCACTGCACCTTGACCTGTGCAATGGTTTAGTTCACGAGTGAGGTTTCCTTCCTGTCTAGTATGCATTGAGGTTCTGGTAGTAATTCTCCCTCTAGCTCCACTCGGATCACAGACCGGTCAATTATGTTATCAGAATCATATACATATTTCTTCAATAATGAAACATGGAAAACATTATGTGCCTTCATTGTAGGAGGGAGTGCTAGCCTATAGGCTACAGGTCCCACTCTATCCAATATTTCAAAGGGTCCACAATATCGGGGTGCCATCTTGGCATAATCTCCCATTATCAAGGAACTCTTCATGGGCCTAACTTTGAGATATACATGGTATCATGTCTTCAACTCTCTGGGATTCCTCTTTTTGTCAGTGTAACTCTTATGTCTATCCTGAGCAATTTTCAGATTTTTCTTTATCTGAATCATTTGGTGTTCCATTTCTTTCAACATGTCAGGTCTGATTGTAATTCTATCCACTAGATTACTCTAGCTGATTGGAATCTTGCACTGTCTACCATATAGGGCTTCAAAAGGGCTCATCTTCAACGACTCTTGATAACTGTTGTTGTAGGAAAACTCTACCAATTGGGGGTAGTCTTCCCACTTCTTAGGTTGATGAATTACATGCATCCTTAGCATATCTTCTAATATTTGCTTCACTCTTTCTGTCTATCCATCATTTTAAGGGTGATAGGTTATGCTAAACAACAATTTAGTCTCAAAAGCAGCCATTAAGGATTTCCAAAAGCTTGAAGTAAATTTTGTGTCTTTGTCGAATATAATCTACCTAGGCATGCCATTCACTCTGAATATCTCCTTCATGAAGATGTTGGAAATATCTATTGCCTTGCAAGTTGACTTGACAGGAACAAAGTGAGAAGACTTGCTCAATTTTTTCACCACTACCATGATGGCATCATTCTGCTTGGCTGATTTTGGTAACCCGATGATTAAATCCATGGAGATGGTTTCCCATTTCCATTATGGAATTGGTAGAGGTTGTAAAAAACCCGCTGGGTGTTTGTGTTCTTCCTTAACTTGTTGGAATTCTAGACACTTAGCTAGATAGTCAGCGATGTTATTTTTCAATCCAGGCCAATAGAATTGTTTCCTAGTGGCCATGATAATTTTTTGATAACCTGGATGACTAGTATATTGTCCCTTGTGTAGTTCATCCATTATGAACCTCTTCAAGTCGTCACAACTTGGAATATACAATCTATTTTTGTAGGTTAGTGGACCTTCACTAAGCATCTTATAGCCTTCATATTTTATCCTTGTGGGCTCTTGCTTTAGGTATGACATCACGGTTTTGAAAAATGCATATGTTTCTTGTTCATTCATGAATCTCTCCCTGACATCCGTTTCACAGGTGCTTACTGCTGCAAGGTGAATCATTTTCACACTTCTGCTAAGGGCGTCGACCACCCTGTTTTCCTTTCCTTTGATATGTTTGATTTCGAAATCAAACTCACTAAGGTGAGGCATCCACCTAGCTTTTCTAGCATTGAGTTTTGGTTGATCAAACAGGTGCCTCAAACCAAAATGGTATGTCATAAGTACAAATATCCTACCCATGAGGTAATGCCTCCTAATATTTAAAGTATGCACTATGGAAGCCAACTCTAGATCATGGGTCACATAATTGATTTCATGCTCATTCAATTTTCTGGATTCGTAGCAAATTACACGCCCTTCTTGCATAAGGACTCCTAGGATTCCTTTGAGTCCTTCCTTATAGGCATATGTACATATGAGGAAGTTATTATCAGGGTCTACAATCTTCATCATGGGTTCATGGGTTATAAGGTATTTCAATTCTTGAAATCTTTCTTCACATTCTAATGTCTAAGTGAATTTAACCCCCTTTTTCTGAAGGGCAGTGATTGGACAACCAATCTTGGAAAATCCTTTTATGAAACTTATATAGTATCCTTCTAATCCCATAAAGGATATGATATCAGATACATCCTTTGGGGTAGGAATTCCATGATATATCTGTTCTTGCCAGAGTCGACTGCCACTCCTTATTCAAAAATAACATGGCCTAAGTAATTGACTTTCTTCTGAAAAAAGTCACACTTGCTAAACTTAGCATAGAGTTGATGCTCTCTTAGTACCTGAAGCACTAATTTAAGATGTTATTCATGACCCTATCTATTCTTGGAGTAGATTAGGACATCATCAATGCAAACCAATACAATTATATCTACGAATTTGCTGAGTACATTATTCATCAAGCACATAAAACTTGTGGGGGAATTGGTTGATCCAAATGGCACCACCACAAATTCATAGTGACCATATCTTGTCCTAAAGGTTGTTTTGTGGATGTATTCATCCTTGATTTGGAATCAATGGTATCCAGACCTTAATTCAATCTTTCATAAAATGGACACACCCCCTAATTGGTCAAATAAGTCATTGATTCTTGGTAAGGGATACATGTTCTTTATGGTTATCTTATTGAGTTGTCTATAGTCTATTCACAGTCGGAGTGTGTCATCTTTATTTTTCACAAACAAGGCAGGTGGTCTGCATGGAGACACATTGGGTTGGATGTATCCTTTTTCCATCATCTCCTTTAGCTATAGCTTGAGCTCAATTAGCTCTAGTTTACTCATCCTATAGGGCGTTCTAGACACTGGCACTGCTCCTGGTACAATTTCTATTGAGAAGCCAATGTCTCTTCTTGGAGGTAGATCTGGTACCTCTTCTGGAAACATGTATTTATACTTTCTTAATATGGGGTGGTCCTCTAGGTTTTGTTTTTCATCCTCAATAGATTCCAACACTTGTATTTCATATAGAGGACATCCCTTTCTGCAATACTTTTTCATTTGAAGGGTTGATATTCATCTCACTTAGACAAGCCTATGAATCCCTTGGAGGGTTATTTTCTCCCTTCTTCATTTTCACATTCCAAATTTTTATGGTAACAGTCCAACTTGGATTTATATGTGGCTAACCAGTCCATACCAACCAATAGGTCATAAGATCCTAGGGGAAGTATGTTAAGTGTTGATTGGGTGGGCAATCCATCCACAATGAATTGGCAAGTTGGTATGACCTCTCCTACTTTTCTTTTGGTTCCAATGGCTATTTGTACCAACCATGGCTTAAAATGTCTAAATGGTTTCATTTTACACTTATCAACAGTTTGGGGGGGCACATAACTCAAATTAGAACCAAGGTCGATTAAAATAGAAACTACATGGTTGGCGATCATACCTTCCATCTACACCACTGAAGCTTGGTGGTCGTCTTCCTTATTATCCAAGGCTGCCTAAATCCATGGCATTATCCTAGCCACATCATTAACTGTGGTAGCTTCTTAGATGCTGTATAATCTCCTATTATTCTTTTTTCTGTGTAGACAATCCCTCAACAGATTTTCTTCCCCACAACCCCAACATTTCAAGGGTTCTCTATTTGGGTTATCACTCTTTCTTGGGGTTGCTCCAAAAGGATTATTTCCTCTTTTGGAGGGGAAATATTTCTAATGCAAACTTCTAGTAGGAAGGCTCATCCTAGAATCCTTTGAATAGTTCTTAAATCTTGAGGATTTAAACCCCTTCTTCTTGAATCCCAAACTACTCATTTTCTTCCAGTCCTCGCGAGGTTCTGTCTGACTCCCAAACTGTTCATAACAATACCTTGCCTTCCGGGTAGTATCTTCTAAGGTCTCTGGCTCATCAAACTCAATCCTATCCTGGTAGGACTAAGGCAACCCACTTATAAATCATTTCACTTTTACCTTTAATCATTTATGTAGGGTACATACCTCATCAATGCAAGGAATTTATTGACATATTCCCTTATGGTGAGTTGTCCCAGCCTGAGTTCATAGAAATCCTTAGTCTTCCCATCAAAGCATTTCTCTGACAGATACTTCTTCTTGAATTATTTCTCAAATTGTTTCCATGACACGTCCTTCTCATGGATTCCTTTCACATTCCTAAGGTCTTCCCACCAAATGGAAGCCTTTCCATTCAGGTTGAAGATGGCTATTTGAGCCTTCAAGTTTTTAGAGTAATCATGGACTCTGAAGTACTTCTTTAAACCAAACATCCAAGCTTCTTCCTCTTCCCCTTTCTTAATATCTCCATCAAAATAGGGTGGTTTGTATTTCTTGAACTCTTTAGGTTCATGAATTTTGGAATGCTTTCGCTTCTTTCCTTTCCTTTGAGAATGTGAGCTAGTTTTTCTACTAGAAGATCCCTCGGAGTTGCCAGTTTCCTCTTTAGAGGACTCTCCCGATGAGTGTCTCCTACCTCCAGGTTGGAACTTCCTCAAGGTACTCCTCCTAGTGTGGCCACTTATGGGACCATGTTTTCGTATCTCAGGTGGACTTTGACTTCTCTCTATATGTCGTTGGTCCACATGACTGGTTGTGGGTCCATGTTGTAGTTACCTCTGTATATCAGATAAACTCTATAGAAAGACTGCATTAATTTTCATTTATTTTTCTTTCTCCTTTATTAATCTCTCGTTGTTGGCCTTTCAACTCTGTAATTTTGCAATGAGGCTCCTTACAGTTTCATCCAGATCCAGAGGGCTTTCCACCGCCCTCCTTTTGTCAGATTCTTTGTCTCTATTGTGGGAGTCATCCCCCACTTCATGGCACATCACCATCCTTTATACTTGTAGTTTTCCAATGATTTAATGACTTATTTAGTGATGAAAAAACACTTACTATTATCCAATGGTCTATTAGTTCATGAACAACACACAGTTCATATTTCTTAAATACACACATGGTAGAAAGTTTCATTCTTTTCTTCAGTAAAATTTTAACCAGACTCTTTTAGGAAATAAGTAATATAATTTGTCACCCTTAAAAGTCCTTTAAATATGGTTTTTAAGCGACACGCCCATGAGCCCAATCAGGCCAAGTGTTGTAACCATGCTTTGATACCAATTTGTAACACGCTTGACCCCTGAGTACTTTTCCTAGGTATGAGTATTCAAATTTCGTTATCCCTCTTAAATCAAATCCTCCTACTAAACCAACAACGAACTCAATCCCTTTCTAACATACCGACTGTAGAGGAATTTGGCACTTTGGTGTTGAACGCCTCTTTTCCTTCTTTCGCACTTTACCTCCGGAGCCCAGAGTCCTCGCACTTCTGGAGTCCTGAAATACCTCCACGTGGCTCTGACCTTTGGGACTTTCACCTTGCACATAAGCTTGTGTCCCAAACACTCAAATTCCTGAAGTCCCAGACTCCTGAAGGGGTCCACTCTTGCGAAGTGGTGTACTATATGCGATGGAACTTACCGGTGGGTCCTTAATACACATCCCTCCATATCAACATAATAGTTAGTTACTAGAGGGGACATGTGAAGAGATAGAGAGGAAGTGTGGCCCATACCTAGGGTGGGACATGTTGTATCCAAGTGGGTTCACACCACCCTGGGTGACGTTGGCATATCGCTTCTCTCGACTTATCACCTGCCCGATCCCTCGATCCTATGGCTATGGAGCATCCATGTAACCCCTAGATCCACAACCTATGTTACTTCATAACTTCGTCCTTCGGGGATATTGAGGTGAGTCTCCCCCTATTTCTCCTGAAGTTGTCAACGTTAAGATAACCTTGTCATAGATCTGATGGCTAGGAAAGAACCCAAATGATCCATAGATCTATGGTCCTGGTCACTTTGTGGCTCCGACCTTCAGGGGTTTTGGCTTTACTGCCACTCCATTATTCCAAAGCAAGACTTCGTTGAAGTACTGTATGTGGGTCCCTCCTTCTGAGTGATCAGACCGTTATGTGGAGCTCATACAATCTCCCTAGATATATGGCTCTCCTTACCTCGTAACTTTGGCATTTGAGGAGTTCAATGCTATAGCATCAACCTTATCCCGAAGTGGAACTTCACCGAATTCGTCTGGGTGTAGATCTAACGACTGAGAGAACTTCTGATCATTCTTGATCGGTGGTTATTGTTACTTCGAAATGAAGAGCCAGATATCAACTAGTCAGTGAGATAGACCCCTCTACCCACTAGAGTAACCACCCATTGTCGATCAACTTTTCAGGTAACTGATATTCTCGGTCACCTTCAACTAGTTTATGACTAGTAGAGTCGATAATACCTTGAAGTCCCGGACTTCCGGAGCTCCAAATCCATAAGGGATTAGCTTTCTTAGGCTTAGCATAGGGTTCCTAAGTGTTGGTCATATGGTTCCTTGTAAACTCTTGTGAAGTAAACATGAATATCTTCATCATAAATTTGTTAAGGACTTGGGCATTATATCTCGGTTACACAACAAGGAGTCTAAAGAAGATATCCTCTTGACACCAACAAGGCCATATTGATGCAATTCTTTATATCCCATCCCTCTTATAGGTTTACATCCCAAGACACCTCGAAGGCTAAGTTGGGGCATATAGGCGATCAATCATAAGCATAAGTTCACAAGAATATAAATGAATACACATAGATTGATATAATTCAATACAAAAACCATATATATATATATATATATATATATATATATATATATATAAACAAGAATTCACCCATTATTTTATTTCAATGCACAAAGTATGAAAACACTTATCAGAACTAGAAGA
>ML834544.1:61659-75747 GCA_009831015.1 Picea engelmannii | reverse complement strand
GGAAATAATCCTTTTGGAGCAACCCCAAGAAAGAGTGATAACCCAAATAGAGAACCCTTGAAATGTTGGGGTTGTGGGGAAGAAAATCTGTTGAGGGATTGTCTACACAGAAAAAAGAATAATAGGAGATTATACAGCATCTAAGAAGCTACCACAGTTAATGATGTGGCTAGGATAATGCCATGGATTTAGGCAGCCTTGGATAATAAGGAAGACGACCACCAAGCTTCAGTGGTGTAGATGGAAGGTATGATCGCCAACCATGTAGTTTCTATTTTAATCGACCTTGGTTCTAATTTGAGTTATGTGCCCCCCCAAACTGTTGATAAGTGTAAAATGAAACCATTTAGACATTTTAAGCCATGGTTGGTACAAATAGCCATTGGAACCAAAAGAAAAGTAGGAGAGGTCATACCAACTTGCCAATTCATTGTGGATGGATTGCCCACCCAATCAACACTTAACATACTTCCCCTAGGATCTTATGACCTATTGGTTGGTATGGACTGGTTAGCCACATATAAATCCAAGTTGGACTGTTACCATAAAAATTTGGAATGTGAAAATGAAGAAGGGAGAAAATAACCCTCCAAGGGATTCATAGGCTTGTCTAAGTGAGATGAATATCAACCCTTCAAATGAAAAAGTATTGCAGAAAGGGATGTCCTCTATATGAAATACAAGTGTTGGAATCTATTGAGGATGAAAAACAAAACCTAGAGGACCACCCCATATTAAGAAAGTATAAATACATGTTTCCAGAAGAGGTACCAGATCTACCTCCAAGAAGAGACATTGGCTTCTCAATAGAAATTGTACCAGGAGCAGTGCCAGTGTCTAGAACGCCCTATAGGATGAGTAAACTAGAGCTAATTGAGCTCAAGCTATAGCTAAAGGAGATGATGGAAAAAGGATACATCCAACCCAATGTGTCTCCATGCAGACCACCTGCCTTGTTTGTGAAAAATAAAGATGACACACTCCGACTGTGAATAGACTATAGACAACTCAATAAGATAACCATAAAGAACATGTATCCCTTACCAAGAATCAATGACTTATTTGACCAATTAGGGGGTGTGTCCATTTTATGAAAGATTGAATTAAGGTCTGGATACCATTGATTCCAAATCAAGGATGAATACATCCACAAAACAACCTTTAGGACAAGATATGGTCACTATGAATTTGTGGTGGTGCCATTTGGATCAACCAATTCCCCCACAAGTTTTATGTGCTTGATGAATAATGTACTCAGCAAATTCGTAGATATAATTGTATTGGTTTGCATTGATGATGTCCTAATCTACTCCAAGAATAGATAGGGTCATGAATAACATCTTAAATTAGTGCTTCAGGTACTAAGAGAGCATCAACTCTATGCTAAGTTTAGCAAGTGTGACTTTTTTCAGAAGAAAGTCAATTACTTAGGCCATGTTATTTTTGAATAAGGAGTGGCAGTCGACTCTGGCAAGAACAGATATATCATGGAATTCCTACCCCAAAGGATGTATCTGATATCATATCCTTTATGGGATTAGAAGGATACTATATAAGTTTCATAAAAGGATTTTCCAAGATTGGTTGTCCAATCACTGCCCTTCAGAAAAAGGGGGTTAAATTCACTTAGACATTAGAATGTGAAGAAAGATTTCAAGAATTGAAATACCTTATAACCCATGAACCCATGATGAAGATTGTAGACCCTGATAATAACTTCCTCATATGTACATATGCCTATAAGGAAGGACTCAAAGGAATCCTAGGAGTCCTTATGCAAGAAGGGCGTGTAATTTGCTACGAATCCAGAAAATTGAATGAGCATGAAATCAATTATGTGACCCATGATCTAGAGTTGGCTTCCATAGTGCATACTTTAAATATTAGGAGGCATTACCTCATGGGTAGGATATTTGTACTTATGACATACCATTTTGGTTTGAGGCACCTGTTTGATCAACCAAAACTCAATGCTAGAAAAGCTAGGTGGATGCCTCACCTTAGTGAGTTTGATTTCGAAATCAAACATATCAAAGGAAAGGAAAACAGGGTGGTCGACGCCCTTAGCAGAAGTGTGAAAATGATTCACCTTGCAGCAGTAAGCACCTGTGAAACGGATGTCAGGGAGAGATTCATGAATGAACAAGAAACATATGCATTTTTCAAAACCGTGATGTCATACCTAAAGCAAGAGCCCACAAGGATAAAATATGAAGGCTATAAGATGCTTAGTGAAGGTCCACTAACCTACAAAAATAGATTGTATATTCCAAGTTGTGACGACTTGAAGAGGTTCATAATGGATGAACTACACAAGGGACAATATACTAGTCATCCAGGTTATCAAAAAATTATCATGGCCACTAGGAAACAATTCTATTGGCCTGGATTGAAAAATAACATCGCTGACTATCTAGCTAAGTGTCTAGAATTCCAACAAGTTAAGGAAGAACACAAACACCCAGCGGGTTTTTTACAACCTCTACCAATTCCATAATGGAAATGGGAAACCATCTCCATGGATTTAATCATCGGGTTACCAAAATCAGCCAAGCAGAATGATGCCATCATGGTAGTGGTGAAAAAATTGAGCAAGTCTTCTCACTTTGTTCCTGTCAAGTCAACTTGCAAGGCAATAGATATTTCCAACATCTTCATGAAGGAGATATTCAGAGTGAATGGCATGCCTAGGTAGATTATATTCGACAAAGACACAAAATTTACTTCAAGCTTTTGG
Organism: Picea engelmannii; assembly: GCA_009831015.1. Classification (NCBI taxonomy): domain Eukaryota; kingdom Viridiplantae; phylum Streptophyta; class Pinopsida; order Pinales; family Pinaceae; genus Picea; species Picea engelmannii. The sequence goes on along the minus strand of ML834544.1, from coordinate 73,010 downwards.
AAATCCTTAATGGCTGCTTTTGAGACTAAATTGTTGTTTAGCATAACCTATCACCCTTAAAATGATGGATAGACAGAAAGAGTGAAGCAAATATTAGAAGATATGCTAAGGATGCATGTAATTCATCAACCTAAGAAGTGGGAAGACTACCCCCAATTGGTAGAGTTTTCCTACAACAACAGTTATCAAGAGTCGTTGAAGATGAGCCCTTTTGAAGCCCTATATGGTAGACAGTGCAAGATTCCAATCAGCTAGAGTAATCTAGTGGATAGAATTACAATCAGACCTGACATGTTGAAAGAAATGGAACACCAAATGATTCAGATAAAGAAAAATCTGAAAATTGCTCAGGATAGACATAAGAGTTACACTGACAAAAAGAGGAATCCCAGAGAGTTGAAGACATGATACCATGTATATCTCAAAGTTAGGCCCATGAAGAGTTCCTTGATAATGGGAGATTATGCCAAGATGGCACCCCGATATTGTGGACCCTTTGAAATATTGGATAGAGTGGGACCTGTAGCCTATAGGCTAGCACTCCCTCCTACAATGAAGGCACATAATGTTTTCCATGTTTCATTATTGAAGAAATATGTATATGATTCTGATAACATAATTGACCGGTCTGTGATCCGAGTGGAGCTAGAGGGAGAATTACTACCAGAACCTCAATGCATACTAGACAGGAAGGAAACCTCACTCGTGAACTAAACCATTGCACAGGTCAAGGTGCAGTGGAAACACTTTAGCCCAGATGAGGCTACATGGGAAATGGAGTATGGCATGAGGCATGCATATCCATTTTTGTTTACTTCTGTGTATACAGAGAACATTGACAAATAGAACATCGAGGATGATGTTCCTTTAACGGGGAGGGGATTGTAACACCCTTGTTTCCCCCAGTTTGTAAATATAACTATATTGGCCAAGAGACTAGGGAAAACTCGATATGTGTGAATGTTTGATTTGATAAAACTTTGTATAAAAGGTTAATGAATGTAATATCTGTTATTAATATAAAATGGGTAAGTGTTGCATAATTGTTGAAAGGGGGGTTTGCCAAGATAGACCATAGATTCTATGAAAGAGATGGTGAGGGTAACCAGGAATGGTTGTGACCACCAAACTAGTGCCTTGTTGGATTTAATTTCTCATGACCAGAACGGTCCTCTGACCCAGGAATGAATCACCAATCAAGTTGGTAGTTGAGAAGACCTCCTCAAGAGTTAATGAGGGATGGGGAAAAACACCCATCTATAAGGATTTCAGACCTGACCATAGACTAGGGATTTCAGCCACACAAAATCTTATTGAGGAAGGAAAGAAAGGAAGGTGTGGTGGATAGAGGAGAGACTAAGCTCTTGGGTTTGAGGGAGAACTGAAAAACAAGTATGTTATGGTCACATGGAGTGGTTAGAAGGGTTATATTACAAGGTGATAAACAAGGCTGATGAGTGACTGAGGAAGTACTCAGGGATACCTCCTTACTTCTTATAGAGAAGACACATTGCCAGGATCTTGTGGGAAGAGGAGAGTAACCTCCGTCCCTAAATATTGCTAAGCTAAAAATAAGAGTTCTCTCTCAGAGCATCTTGGTCTAGCTCGGGGGTGGCCAGTGGTAAATCTGTTAGGAGTGTCTGAGCCTATGGTTGGGTTGAAACAAACACCCCTTTCAGCAATCGACTTATGTTTCTGATTGATCTCCTATATGCCCCAGCTAAGCCTTCGAGTTGTCTTGGTACGTAAACCTGTAGGAGGTTTGGAATAGAAAGCATTGCATCAATTTGTCCCTATCGGTCTAAAGAGGATATCTTTTTCAAACTCCTTGTTGTGTGACCAGGATATCATGCCCAAGTCCTTAACAAATTTATGATGAATATATTTGTGTCTACCTCCTAGATTTTAGAAGGACCTGTATGGCCAACACCTAGGAACCCTCTGCTAAGCCTAAGGGAGCTAATCCCTTCTTTCTTTAGAGCTCTAGAAGTCCAGGACTTTGGGGTATTGTCTACCCTACTGGTCATAAATTGGCCAAAGGTAACCAGGAATATCAGTTACCAACAAATTTGACTGACAATGGGTGGTTACTCTAGTGGGTAGAAGGGTCTATCTCACCAACTAATCATGATTCAAATATTCATTATGAAGTAACGAGAACCACTGATCAAGAATGATCAAAAGTTCTCTCATTCATTGTATCTACACCGAGATGACTTTGATGAAGTTCCACTTTGGGAGAAGGGATATGCTATAACATCGAACTCCTCGAACGTCGAAGTTATGAATAAAGGAGAGTCATAGATCTGGGGAGATCGTAGAAGCCTCGCTTAACCATCTGATCGCTCAGAAGGAGGGACCCGCATACGATACTTCTATGAAGTACTGCTTCAAGAGAATGGAGTGGAAGTAAGGCCAAAATCCCCAAAGTTCAGAGCCGTGAAGTGACCAGGACCAAAGATCTAGGGATCATTTGAGTTCTTTCCTAGCCGTCAGATCTATGACAAGGTCAGCCCGACGTTGACCAGTTATGGAGAAACAGGGGGAGACTCAATTAAATATCTCCAAATTCCAAAGTTACAAAGTAACAAAGGCTGTGGATCTAGGGGTTACATGGAGGCACCGTAACCATAGGATCGAGGGACCGGGTAGGTGATCAATCGGGTGAAGCGATATTCCAATGTCACCTAGGGTGACATGGACCCACTTGGGTACAACACGTGCCACCCTAGGTATGGGCCACGTGTCCTCTCTGTCTTGTCACATGTCCCCTCTAGTAACTAATTGTTTTGTCAATATGGAGGAAGGTGTATTTAGGACCCATTGGTAATTTCCGTCGCATCTACTATTTCACTCCGTGAGAGTGAACCCCTTTGGGAGTCCAAGACTTTGGGAATTTGGGTGTTTGGGACACAATATCATGTGAAAGGTGAAAGGCCTGAAGTCCCGAGTGACATGGAGGCATTTTGGGACTTCCAGAGTCCAGGGACTCTGTGCTCCGAAGGTAAAGTGCACAGGAAGGAAAAAAGTCATTCAATGCTGAAATGTTGAAGCACCGAAGCGTCAAATTTTTGAATTCCTTTACAACTGGTATGTTATAAATGGATTGAGTCCATCATTGGTTTAGTAGGAGTATTTTATTTAAGAGGGACAACGAAATCTGAATACCCCATCGCTAAGAAAAGTATTTAGGGTTCGGATGTGTTAAAGATACTATATCAACCATAATAAATAAATGCAGATTAGAATGTAAGAAGAAAGAAAAACAAACCATAAAAAAAAAGTTGTTAATGGAGTTCAATATTATTTCCTACGTCTCCAGACCTTTGTCTCAGTGGGTGAGGCTTTCTTATTTCTCTTCAATGCTTCAAAAGTACATCAAAAAAGTTTCAAAATGATTACAAACGGGTCTAGTTGTGTTTTTCTCGACCTCAAGAATCCAACACAACTGATGGAACTAAAAATGGTTGAGCATAGCTCCTGAACTTGGCCTGTAAAGTCCCCGTCCTCAATGGATTCCCTGCATAAAAATGGCTTTGGCTTTCAAATTCCTCATCATTTCTCTTATTTTAAACCTAATAATTCTACTAAGAACCTCTAGTTTATATATATGTGGATTTGGTATCCTCCTTCCAACTTCCTCCCAATATATGGCCTCAAATTAGGCTCCAAATCCCACAATAATGGATAAAATCCATGAAAAACAACTGAAATAAATAAATAAATCATATTATATGGTCAAAAATCCCATATTTGACAAAAATGCAGGCGCAGACCCCTTTTCTTAGGCTCATAGGAATATGGGGTGTGCCATATGGCCACACACTAAGCATTGGCCTCTAACCCTTTGTTCAATCCCCCAAACCTTGATCGTATGAACCACGTGCCCTGGTGCTAACTTTACAATTGCCTCCACTATTGGCTAGCTCATGGTCTACAACCCCTTGGTCACGGGATATCACCCCAAAATCCAGGGCCTATCCCCTAACAGGTCGCCATATGTAAGTTAAAAGGATATTATGCCATATGGCATAACAAGTCACACCATATCCCATACGGTTAGCCTAAGAGGTTAGTTCGTTGGTCACCTGGGAGGTCAAGGATTTGACCCCCGCAGATCACAATAAACTTTTTGGGCTAGACAACCTTGGAAAAATTTGGGGCACCATGTGGCACCCTCTGATTGGGTCACATGTCGCTCCATGATTCATTCATACGATACAATCAACATCTAGTCAGCACACAGTCAACTGCCATGTCACCACCGTACAACCCAGTCACCTATCTAGTCAACTTCCATGTCAGCATCCGTACAACCCAGTCACCTTCCCACATCAACACTCGTACAATGCAGTCACCCAACCATGTCAACTTCAACACAACCACCTGTCATCTGTGTTAACACAATATTTTCCTTGGGATGTATTAAGGAAACCCGAGGTAACCATTTCAACCACTTTGGAATATATTCTAACCTTATACAATCAGAGAGGGATCTCTCAATAGCCAAAAGGTTGTCTCACTCAAAATATATTCAACAATAACACTCAGAAGGTTAGATTTCTAATAAGAATAGGTTGTTTCTATAAAGGTTGGTGATTTCACAAGCAAAGAGAAGTATCCTTGGGCAATGGAATCAAAACTTGAATCTTAATGACTTACAAATAATAACTAGAAAAATATTTTTTATCAACCTTGAGGCAAGGCAAGAATGTTGTGAGAGGAGAATTACAAAGGGAACATACAAACTACTTTAGAGAAGGAAGCTAGCCCTTCCAAACTTAGAGGGGAATCCCTCATGAAAAACTCAATCAAAAGTGAGAGGTTGTGTATTAAGCACAATGACTAGATCGATATGTAAATTAAAATGTTTAAATATTTTGGTGGTAGGTGTTATCACACTAAGTCGCCTTGGGCCTCTGAGTTTGTTTTTGTTTAAAAAGAAAAAATTTTAAAACAAAACCCTTAGATTCTTATTTTCTCTTTAAAATAAATTCTCATCCTTTAAATGTTATTTATGATAGGACCCCTTAGGATGACTAAACCTTTGAGTCATAGCTCATGTGTTGATCCACAATTCAATTTTTGGTCCTTAAACCCTTATGAGCTCATGGTCTATTCTTTATGTACCCTCTCGTGATTCATCCATAGGTTCATACCTCCCATGACTAGGTTGATGTGACACACCTCTCTCATCACTCATGACCTCACATGCATACCTCATCATCCCCACTCACCTACCCAATCATTTTTTATTTGGAGAATGTTTCCCACTTAGCGGGCATTTGTGTAGAACCTGTCACGATTATCATGCACCCACTCCAAGTCATGATTGCCATGACTGATACCTTAACCCTTTTTTTCAGTGCCTGAAGTCGGTTGAAATGTTTTCAAAAGATATTTCATTTATGATCCTTGGTAACAGTTTCTAAATTTGAAAGTTTAGCAGTGACGCGCTGCATAAGTTTGCCAGTTCAGATCAGATGATCGCATGCCCACTAAATCCGATGTTGTGAGAGATTTTAGGGCTGAAGTTTCCTCAATATCGTCCTAAGTTTGTGCTGAGGAGCTCAACAGTTGTCGATTTCATAGGTATCTTGTGCAACCTCCTTCACATATTAATTTTTTTAGGAGATTTATGCTCGGGTTTTGGTTTGCTAAGCTTGCAAGGTAGTATGGGAGCCATATTTTCATTCTTGTAAACATCTTCGCTCATATATATAGTTTGATTATTGTGTTTAGTCATATCCTCTGAAAGTCACAGGCCTAAAATAGCCCATCCTCTGTGTATGTGTTGCGCTACGCAGAGGCACTGCTCAAACCTCTCTGATTATCCTTTGCTTCTTTTCATTCTGTACGAAGAGTCAATTCGGAATTGCTTCCTGATAGTCTACACTCTAAAAACATGTATGAGCCTGAAATTCCATTTCTCATAGCCAAGTTCATTTTCTAAGAATTGTTAATTTGGAGGGCCATCCTTGTGCTTTTGAGACTTAAATTGAAATTTTCTGTTCAATAGCATCCCTTACAGCCTCTTAAGAACCCTCTTTCTGAATCATGGAGACCCCTCAATCAAAGAAAGCACACAAAGGTGGCAATATAGTTCAAACAAAACCTATGGACATGTGCCTTTTTGACACAGAACCCATGGCAAGGGAAATGTTTTGAAGAAAATGATGCCTCTCTTTCTACCAGAACATGCAGAGAGGCTGCTCAGAAGTAGCAAAACAATTTGCACTATATTTTGATGGCAAGAAAACCAGAGTTGGAGATTTGGAATTTGAGGTGACTGAAGCCTCCATCTCAGCTGCAACAGGGATTCCCATTTCAGGAGAAAATTGGTTCAAGGCCATGGTATTGAGTTCACCTTTCATTAAAGATATTTTCAAGCCTAAATACCAAGCCAATGATTTATCTAAGAATGTGTCAAGGAATCAGTTGATTGACCAGTTTGACAGAATGTTGAAAATCATACAAAGATATTTTAGTTGTGAAGGGAGATTTAACACCCTGTACCATTACCACATAGGGTTGTTTTTTCATTTTACTGGTAAGGTTCAGATGAATATTCCATATTACCTGCTAAGAAGTATAGGTAAAATTGTAGATAGGGGGCAAGCCAAATACAAGGATGTGGACTCCATCCTTTTCCACTCTGGAATTATTAGGATGCTTGTCTCTAAAGAGTTGGGAAAGAAAGAGATCTCCTGGGAGAATTTTTTAGTCTCTTCTCACTTTAAGTTGGACCCAACACCTACCCCCCAATCACAAATTGTAGGCTCTTCATCACCTACTAGTACTAAAACAGGGATCAACAAGAAGAGAAAGGGCAGAGCCCCTATTTTAGAGATCAATAAGCAGGTCAGAGAAGTTGAGGAGGAGGTCTATCCTTCCCCACATAGAGATTTCTCACCACCACCTCCACCAGGGTTAGAAGAAGTTCCATCTTCTACCAAGGTGACATAAAAAAAAGGGAGAAGCTTCTCTTTCCATCTCCTTCTCCAGCAGTTGAAATCAAAGGTAAAAGACCTTTCACTAGGTCATCAATTCCTAAGGTGAATTTCAAAGGACAACCTCTACAAGAAACCCATGTACAAAAAATCAAGGGGAAAGGTACCAAAATACCTTTGGAGAGGGAAGATGAAATCCCTGTGAAGGATTGTAAAAAACCTATGAAAAATAAAGAAAAGGTTGTTGTGAAAGAGAAGAAGCTTAAAGGAAAATGTTTTGAGAAGACTGATTAAACATACAAGGAAACTCCTGTACAGATGGAAGAAAAGGCCAAGAAGAAGCCTGCTGAGATTGCACATGTCCCCAACCCCCTTGGCAGCCAGACCTACAAAAGACTTATTAATCAGCTTAGGGATGCAAGGAGAGAAATATCTAATCTCAAAGCAGAAGACATGGTCCACTTGGCTCAGATGAATGAGCTCATGACTGGCTACAACCATACCCTGGACTTGGCAAGGTTCACAGCGAGAAAGGCTTTGCCTCTTCGTAAACAACTGAAGAATCTTTACAGACAGCGCAGGGGTTTCCAGGCTCAGAACAGGAAGCTAAAAGAAGAACTGAAGCATTTTGAGGATGAAGTAATCCAAAATAATTTACAGGTGTTGGTTGAGGCTTCCATTGAAGATGAAAAACCAGTAGCTAAGGAGAGCACAACTATATTGAAGACGCCTACCAGTGCAAAGAAGAAGAAGTCTACTGAGTTAGTTGAAGACTTTCCACCGGGAAGAGTGTGAGGTTAGGTGTTAAAATGAAAAAGTAGCTGGTAGTGGTAAACCCCATTTTTGAAAATTGTTCCTTCTTGGGAAGGTTAATTGATATGCACATATTAAGTTCTGCCACCTATACAGGCTTCTAGGTGTTTAGCTATATGAATTTTGGATTTTTTTCCATATACTAGTTTCACTCAGTGGTAAAAGAACCTAAGTAAATTGATTTGTCATCATGGAAGGACACAAAAATCTCTACACACGTTCAGGAGTCAAAGACGTTGCATTTTGGCTTAGCTACCCAAACCCTTATGCAGACGCAGCATAGGTGGTGTTGCGTGATATTTTACAGAATGCAAAATTGTTACACATGCACTACCCACAGGCGCTGTGTAATATCTTACAGAGAGAAGGTTTACACACATGCGCTACTCAATTTTGTAACAGAGGACAAATGTAGCCGTAGACATGCAGCCTAGCGGCGCTACCTTCTCTCCTTGTTCCATTCTAGGGGGCGCTACACAAAATTGCTACCCAAGGGAGTAGCCAGGACTAATCCAACAATTTTGGATAAGTTAATAATGTATTAAATGACAGAAGTAACAATTGGCGTGTAGAGGACAACTACAAGCTCCAAAGGGACACATGGAAAAACAAGAGTTGAGTAGCAAAAGAGGATCAAAGAAGTTAGAATCATGATTGGGTTTAGTCACCAACACTTCCCTATTTTATAGCATAGGTTGTTATCTTAGTTGTTAGAATAAATAAATGTTTTGAGATTTTTAAGGAAAAGAGGCGAGCTCGTACCTCCAGTTGTTGCCTCCCTTTCTTGTTATAAATAGATAGGTGAATTGTTTTAATAGGTTCGGATGGTAGAGCAAGGCCCCTAAGAAACTGTAATATTTTGATAAAGTGACTATGATCTAGTATGTACTGGACTTAAGACTTTTTGACTAATAGAAATCAACTCTTATTTCAGACTATTTGCTTCTAATGTTAAATGTTCATATTTCAATGCTTCATATGGATGATTGTGGTAATGATGTGATGGATGTTTGATCATTTTATTGTCATGGTGTTTTTTTAGCTCCATAGTTCTAATTTCAAGAAGATCTTGTTTTTAGAAACTTTGTTCCTTTGGGCTTTTGTGAACCTAATGTTTGTAGTAGCTCTTACATTCTTCTCATTCAATTCTTCCTTCTATCCATATTTACTCCCAAACTACTAGTTGAAATTAACCAAGACCTTATTTGTTGTTACATGTTAGCCCTATTTTTGAGTGAGGATATTATCATTCCAATTTTTTTCCATTCGACCTTTCAAAAAACACTCATACTTTCACATATCATCTGATGGGTACTGGGCTTACTTTCCTTGCAATCAGAAAGTGACTCCTAGTGATAACATTTTTGGCACCGTTGTTGGGGAACGATTTGAAGACTTTTCCCTGGGATAGAACAACAATGCTTACTAGATCTCAAGGTGTGTTGGGACTTAGTATTTTGAATATTGCATCTTGCAAATGATGGCTCCATTGATTTAGCTCTAGCACCTAAAGGAAGACATATGAGATCAAATACGTAGTTACCTTTGGTTCCACCTGAGGCTGACCCAGAGAAGATAATCAAGAAGGGAAAAGATTCTAAAAAAGGTTTTTTTGTTGCTACTACAAGTGCTTCTGGTTAGTTGCATGATTCCACTCTTGATACTCTAGTTGTTTTATCAAGTAAGCTTCCTTTATCTTCTGTTGAAGTATCTAAAAAGCTAGATTTTGAAGAGTTTCATGTTGAATACTCTACCTTTGAAACTAAATTGAAAGAAGAAAATATTGATATATTCTCCTCCCCTGATATTGAGAAGTGTTTCAGTCTTGATAGTTTTGAAGATTTCCCTACGTTATATTTTGCTACACCTCTCTATGTTAAAATTTTAGCTGCCCAAGAAGTAGGAACTTCATATCCTTCTCAAACCTTACCATCCTCTTCCAAGACTTCATTTGTTTTTGTGAAGACTAAAATCTTCCCTTTGTCCTTTTCTCTTTCTCCTAATTTGCACACAGCCAGATCTCCTTCTCCTGCTTGTTCACCTAGAATCCAAAATCAAATGGAAATTGTTAACTCCTTGCAAATAGGATGGATGCCATAGTGGCTGAAAGATATGCGCCTCTAGTCTTGCCTCAGCCAATGAATTCTCTTCCCCTTGGAGATTATTTGAAATACATTCCCAAGTTTACAGGAGAAGAAGATATAACAACTGAGGAACATCTTTCTTCTTTCTATAGCTATGCAGATAAGCAAAATATTGAAAATGAATATGTTTGGATGAGAGTTTTCATCCAAATCCTTTTTGGTGAAGCTAGGAAGTGGTTTAGGGGTCTGGCCCCTAGATCCATTACAGGTATTGAGGCATTGGATGAAGCCTTCTTGAGGCACTGGGGTGACAAAAAGGATTTTCTATATTATATCACTGAATTTGGATCTTTGAAAAGGAAAGAAGGGGAGTCTGTCTCTAAATTTTCTAAAAGGTTTAACAAAATGTACAAGAAGATACCTGATGAGATCAAACCCACCGAAACCATGGAAAAAATCACTTATGCCAGTGCTTTTGACTTCGAGTTCTTCATTATATTGAGAGAGAGAAGGTCACCTTTCTTAGTTTAGATGCAGGATGCTGCCTTAGAGGTAGAATCCAACATAATTGCTTCAGATAAGCTCAGGGGAAAATCAAACAGAGATAGGAGGAAAAACAGAGATGAAGCTTCCACTTCTGACTCTCCTGTTTCTCATTCACAGGTAGATGAGTTGACCAAATTAGTAAATTCCCTTTCTACTGAGATTGAGAAATTAAAATCAGAAGGAAGACAACCATATAGAAATGATCAGAACACTGAAAATATAGGTAATTTCTAGAGACCCAACAATGCTCCCCAAATCCTTCCTAGAGATCCCAGAAATAGAGAGAGAGAGATGATAAGAGGATTCAAGCTCCTTTTCAAAATAATCTGGTTGTTGATGAAGAAGAAGAGGAGGTAGAGGTTGATCATGAGATTCACTGTTTAGGTGATTCATCCCCATCCCCACACTTGACTCAATCCTCTTATGAGAAATCTTTAATGGATATTCAAATCAATGAGTTAAGCAAGGGAGAACAAACGAAGGAAAATGCTAGTAGATATAATCTAAGATCTAAGAAGAATGAAAAAAAAGTGTTGCCCCTAATCAGCCTGTTCAGAAAGAAAATTCTTCCAAGACTGTGACAATGAGTAGCAAGGAAAAAGATTCTCAAAACCCACAACTTCTGATAAAAAATCCTCCTCCTGAAACCAAAGAGATTCTGAAGCCTTCCCCCTCCTTTAGTTTTGATAATGAGATCCAGAAAATTAATATCCCTGTACCATTTTTGAAATTGATAAAAAAAGAAGAATTTAAAAAATATCTGACCAAAATGTTACATCCTGATGCCTCTCCTAATTCCACTGATTCAATAAATATGCAAGATGAAAAACCAGCTGTGATTTTAGGCCCTTTGATAGAAGACAGAGATGACTCATCCCCTCCCTTCTATACTTCTCTCAATATTCATGACAAGGTGTTGCATAACTGTCTTTTGGATTCAGGGGCCTCCCATAATCTT
>ML834544.1:45616-61609 GCA_009831015.1 Picea engelmannii | reverse complement strand
CAATGAGTTCTGAGACTGGCCACCGTTCCTCGATCCTGATCCTGGGCTCTTCCTCTTCTTTTGTCCTCTAACTGCTGCAACATGAAGTGTGGACAATAATGGGCTTGACTATTTTGGCAGAGTTTCTTTGCTATCCTTTTTCCTCTTTTGACTAGTACCCCTACCCCTCCTTTTATAGGCTAGGAAGAGCTAGGGTTTTAGTCGAACTCTCGGCCATGCATGGCGGAGATTTTCAGTTAACTGACAAAAAGCCCCGAGTCTCGGCGGAAACTTCCCTGATTTTTTGCATTGTTAGGTACTCGCGTGCTGTTTTAGTCTAGCCCGCGGATACCCGCGTGCAGTAAGAGGATAGGAAGCGGATGCCCGCGCCCAGTGAGAAGTTAGGGCACGGGTTGGTTGTTTTGAGTGGTTTTTGAGGAGTTACTCAGCATGGCTTTGGATAGGAAGAGGCATGAGTTGGCCTGATGCCAGGTAAACCTGTATGGTGCATTTTAGGGTTATAACATACACCTCTCTATGTTAAAATTTTAGCTGCCCAAGAAGTAGGAACTTCATATCCTTCTCAAACCTTACCATCCTCTTCCAAGACTTCATTTGTTGTTGTGAAGACTAAAATCTTCCCTTTGTCCTTTTCTCTTTCTCCTAATTTGCACACAGCCAGATCTCCTTCTCCTGCTTGTTCACCTAGAATCCAAAATCAAATGGCAATTGTTAACTCCTTGCAAATAGGATGGATGCCATAGTGGCTGAAAGATATCCGCCTCTAGTCTTGCCTCAGCCAATGAATTCTCTTCCCCTTGGAGATTATTTGAAATACATTCCCAAGTTTACAGGAGAAGAAGATATAACAACTGAGGAACATCTTTCTTCTTTCTATAGCTATGCAGATAACCAAAATATTGAAAATGAATATGTTTGGATGAGCGTTTTCATCCAAATCCTTTTTGGTGAAGCTAGGAAGTGGTTTAGGGGTCTGGCCCCTAGATCCATTACAGGTATTGAGGCATTGGATGAATCCTTCTTGAGGCACTGGGGTGACAAAAAGGATTTTCTGTATTATATCACTGAATTTGGATCTTTGAAAAGGAAAGAAGGGGAGTCTGTCTCTAACTTTTCTAAAAGGTTTAACAAAATGTACAAGAAGATACCTGATGAGATCAAACCCACCGAAACCATGGAAAAAATCACTTATGCCAGTGCTTTTGACTTCGAGTTCTTCATTATATTGAGAGAGAGAAGGTCACATTTCTTAGTTCAGATGCAGGATGCTGCCTTAGAGGTAGAATCCAACATAATTGCTTCAGATAAGCTCAGGGGAAAATCAAACAGAGATAGGAGGAAAAACAGAGATGAAGCTTCCACTTCTGACTCTCTTGTTTCTCATTCACAGGTAGATGAGTTGACCAAATTAGTAAATTCCCTTTCTACTGATATTGAGAAATTAAAATCAGAAGGAAGACAACCATATAGAAATGCTCAGAACACTAAAAATATAGGTAATTTCTAGAGACCCAACAATGCTCCCCAAATCCTTCCTAGAGATCCCAGAAATAGAGAGAGAGAGATGATAAGAGGATTCAAGTTCCTTTTCAAAATAATCTGGTTGTTGATGAGGAAGAAGAGGAGGTAGAGGCTGATCATGAGATTCACTGTTTAGGTGATTCATCCCCATCCCCACACTTGACTCAATCCTCTTATGAGAAATCTTTAATGGATATTCAAATCAATGAGTTAAGCAAGGGAGAACAAACGAAGGAAAATACTAGTAGATATAATCTGAGATCTAAGAAGAATGAAAAAAAAGTGTTGCCCCTAATCAGCCTGTTCAGAAAGAAAATTCTTCCAAGACTGTGACAATGAGTAGCAAGGAAAAAGATTCTCAAAACCCACAACTTCTGATAAAAAATCCTCCTCCTGAAACCAAAGAGATTCTGAAGCCTTCCCCCTCCTTTAGTTTTGATAATGAGATCCAGAAAATTAAGATCCCTGTACCATTTTTGAAATTGATAAAAAAAGAAGAATTTAAAAAATATCTGACCAAAATGTTACATCCCGATGCCTCTCCTAATTCCACTGATTCAATAAATATGCAAGATGAAAAACCAGCTGTGATTTTAGGCCCTTTGATAGAAGACAGAGATGACTCATCCCCTCCCTTCTATACTTCTCTCAATATTCATGACAAGGTGCTGCATAATTGTCTTTTGGATTCAGGGGCCTCCCATAATCTTATGCCAAAATCTGTTATGGATGAACTTGGACTGGAAATCGCCAAAACCTATCATGACTTATATTATTTCGAATCTAGGAAAGTAAAATGTCTGGGGGTCATTAAGGATATGGTTGTGACTCTATTTCAGCTACCCATGAAAAGTATACTTATAGATGTTGTGGTGGCCGATGTTTCTCCCAAGTTTGGCATGCTCTTGTCAAGTTCTTTCATAAAAAGACTTGGAGTAACCTTGCATATGGATCTATCATATGAAACTACCCCGATGTTTGGTGGGGAGCATAGAAGAATTTACAGAAAATCCCAGCTGGCTTACATTATTAGTGATGAAGCAAACCCTACTAATCATCCTATTTTTTCTCTTGATACCGATTTGGGGTCCAGCATTTTGCAGCTCATTGATGCTCCTGAAACTCCTCTTAACATAAGAAAAAAGTCTTCTACCTTGTCTAAATAACCTCCTCTAACGAATTCTTTTTGGAAGATGTTCTTTGATGGAGCCTCTTCTAAGGAAGGTGCCAATGTCGGAGTGTTGTTTATCTCACCAACTTAGGAAACCATATCTTTCTCATATAAAGTAGAATTTGAAACTACCAACAATGTGACAGAGTATGAAGCTCTTGTTTTGGGCTTGAGAGTTGCAAAGGATATGGGGATTACAAAATTGTCAGTATTTGGAGATGCTGAATTGATAGTCCATTAGACCAAAAATATTTGCCAAACTAAGCACCCTAGGCTTAGATCTTATAGAAATGAAGTATGGGACCTAGTGGATAATTTTTTCTCTGAGTATGACATCTGGCTAATTCTTTGGTTGTATCAACAAGCAATTTTAGGATACCCATACCGCCAAAACTCAAGTATGATGTAGAAGTCAAATATAGGCCTTCTATACTGGACAATGTCAAATATTGGAAGGTGTTTGAAGATGATTTAGAACTTAAAACATTTCTTGAGTCTATTGATGAATTTTTTGCATTACACATTGATCAGGATCTTGATTATGAAATTACTCCATATGCTGATGTTTTCCTTAACATAATTGCTAATCATCATATCATGCAGTTACCTAGCAACCATATTCCAAAAGGACTAGTTCCTTTGGAAAAATTATTTGATGAAAATGATGTGGCAGTAAAAGGGAAAGTGTCTACTGACGATGTTGATATAATTGAGTGAAATTTGGGAACATAGAAGGATCCAAAATATGTCAATTTGTCAAGCAGCCTATCAAGAGAGAAGAGGGATGAATATGTCAAATTGTTGAAGGAGTTTGTTGTTGTATTCACATGGACTTATGAAGATCTCTGAAATTATGACACAAACATTATAGAGCACAAGATTCCATTTAAAGAAGAGACTAAGCCCTTCAGGAAAAAGTTGAGGCAAATCAATCCTATGTTACTGCCTGTCATGGAGAAGGAGGTAAAAAAGATTTTAGATGCAAAAATTATTGTTCCTTTGAGATATTTTGAATCGGTGGCTAATTTGGTCCCCGTGAGGAAAAAGAATGGAGAAATTAGACTCTGTGTCAATTTCCGGAATCTGAACAAAAGTTCTAAAAAGGATAATTACCCTTTTCCCAAGATGGAGCATATATTACAGAGGGTGACAAGTGCAGCCCGGATGTCTATGGTTGATGGTTTTTCTGGCTACAACCAGATTTTTGTTTTACCAGAGGATAGAGAGAAGATGACTTTTACCACTCCTTGGGGTACATTCATGTATGCCAAGATGCCCTTTGGTTTGATGAACGCGAGGGAAACCTTTCAGTGAGCTATGGACATAGCATTTATTGGGGAGAAGGACAAGTTTGTTGTTATCTACTTAGATGACATAACCATGTTCTCTCAATCTGACAAAGAGCACTGTGATCATTTAAGAAAGGTATTCTTAAAATGTAGAAAATTTGGCCTCTCTTTGAATCTGAAAAAGTCATTGTTCACCATGAAACAAGGAAAATTATTGGGGCATATCGTGTCAGCTGAAGGAGTGAGGATTGATTCCAACAAGGTTGAAGCCATACTAACCTTAGCACTCCCTAGATCTAAAAAGGAAGTTCAATCTTTTCTAGGAAAGGTTAATTTCTTGAGAAGGTTTGTGTCGAATTTTGCTGAGTTGCTCAAGTATATCACAGCCATGTTGAGGAAAGATAATGAAATCAAGTGGACTACTGAGGCTCGTAGTTCTTTTGATAAAATAAAGAAAGCTTTGACGGAAGCCCCAGTCCTATTCAGCCCAGACTACTCCAAGGAATTTCTTATTTTTTCTTTTGTCTCTTTTGATACAGTAGCAACAGTTTTGTTGCAGAAGAACTCTAAAGGCCTAGAGCAGCCCTTTGCCTTTTTCAGTCGGGCTTTGAGAGATGCAGAATTAAAATATGACATTATGGATAAGTAAGCCTATGCACTGGTTAAATCTCTTAAGTCCTTCAAAGTTTATGTGTTTCATTCAAGAGTTATTTCTTATGTTCCATCAGTTGTTGTAAAATAAATTCTTATTCAGCCTAATACTGATGGAAAACGTAGCAAATGGATTGCTAAGATCCTAGAATTTGATTTAGAAATCAGGCCTACCAAATTGATCAAGGGCTAGGATTTAGCCAAGCTGTTGGATGAATCAAATTGCTCAGCGTTGGGAGTAAATTTCATTGGCTCATGTTCATAAAAGAAACAAACTGAATTAAACAACATAGGTGCTCAAGCCAACCCTGCATTGGAAAATTGTAGTTGGTACAAGGACATTATATTTTTCTTCCAGAATCTACAACCTCCAAGTGATATGGAAAAGAACAAGGGGAGAGCATTAAAACTCAAATCGATAAAGTATTTCTTGGTTGATCAAATTTTGTATTGGAAGGATCCATTGGGAGTGCTATTGAGATGCTTAGACCTACAAGAGGCCCAAATCATTATGTTTGATTTTCATGACAGTTTGTGTGGGGGGCATCATTTTTAGAGGACTACTGCTTACAAGATTCTCAGGGATGGGTATTTTTGGCCTAGTTTGTTCACAAATGTTTGTGCTAAGATCAGAGCATGTGTTAAATGTCAGAAACTTTCTGGAAAGCAGCAGCTTAAGTATTTGCCAATAAAGCTTGTAGTAGTTTCGGGACATTTTCAACAATGGGGCTTAGATTTTATCAGGGAAATTCATCCCACTTCCAATGGCCAACATAGATGGATCTTGACTACCACAGATTACTTCACTAAGTGGATAGAGGCTATCCCTACCATGAATGCTTCTCACAAGGTGATCATTGGTTTCCTTGAAGACATTATAGCAAGGTTTGGCTATCCAAACATAATTGTCACTGACAATGTTGCATCCTTCAAGGCTGAGGGATCACATTGATTCATTCAACCCCTTATTACCCACATGGAAATGGGCTTGTAGAATCCTCAAACAAAAGCCTTATAAAGATTGTTAAGAAGTAGTTGGAGGATAACAAAAAGGCATGGGATTCAAAACTCAAGTTTGCTTTTTGGGACGACAGAGTGAACACAAAGAGAGCCTTGGTCCTTTCTCCTTTCCAGTTGGTATATGGAGTTGAGTTAATTTTTCCCTCTCAAATCGCCTTGCCTGTGGCAAAATTCCTTCAATATTATCAAGGGGAGCTAGATGATATGATCAGGAGGATTCAACAACTGGTTGAAGTGCAACAAACCTGGGAGCAGCTGGTAGATAAGGCATACGATCATCAACTGAAGATCAAGTAGGCATTTGACAAGAAGGTGAAAAAAGAGGATTTCCAATTGGGTGATATGGTGCTCAAGTGGGATGCACCGAGGCAGGATAAAGGCAAGCACCGTAAATTCGAAGCTTTATGGATCGGTCCTTCCAAAATCTCTGAGGTATTCCCTAATAACACTTTCAACTTGCAAAATATGAAGAATGAAGAGGTTTTTGGTGGCCCTGTAAATGGGCATTTCCTGAAAAAGTACTTTACTTGAGCTAGGAGTGGCTCTTTACATCATTGTACATATCATTTTATTTTAGTTTTTTGTTCCAATAACTGACCCCATAGCCCTAGGATAAGGCACTGAATCTACTCATTCTTGGAAGCCGGTAGGGGGCATGCCATCCCCTGTGGAGCCAATGTTATCACACTAAGTCACCTTGGGTCTCTAAGTTTGTTTTTGTTTAAAAAGAAAAATTAAAAGAAAAAACCCTTAGATTCTTATTTTCTCTTTAAAATAAATTTCTCATCCTTTAAATGTTATTTATGATAAGACCCCTTAAGATGACTAAACCTTTGATTCATAGCTCATGTGTTGATCCACAATTCAATTTTTGGTCCTTAAACCCGTATGATCTCATGGCCTATTCTTTATGTCCCCTCTCATGATTCATCCCTAGGTTGATACCTCCCATGAACAGGCTAATGTGACACACCTCTCTCATCACTCATGACCTTGCATGCATACCTCATCATCCCCACTCACCTGTCCAATCATTTTTTATTTGGAGAATGCTGCCCACTCAATAGGCATTTCCGTAGTGCCTGTCAGGATTATCATGCACCCACTCCAATTCATGATTTCCACGACTGATACCTTAACCCTTGTTTTCAGTGCCTGAAGTTGGTTGAAATGTTTTCAAAAGATATTTCATTTATGATCCTTGGTAAAAGTTTCTAAATTTGAAAGTTGAGCAGTGATGCATTGCATAAGTTTGCCAGTTCTGATCAGATAATCACATGCCCAATAAATCTGATGTTGTGAGAGATTTCAGGGCTGAAGATTCATCAATCTCATCCTAAGTTCACGCTGAGGATCTCAACATTTGTCGACTTCACAGGTATCCTGTGCAACCTCCTTCACATATTAGTTTTCATAGGAGATTTGTGTTCAGGTTTCGGTTTGCTACGCTTGCAGGGTAGTATGGGAGCCATATTTGCATTCTTGTAAACATTCACTCATATCCATAGTTTGATTATTGTGTTTAGTCATAGCCTTTGAAAGTCACAGGCCTGAAATAGCCCATCCTTTGTGTATGCGTTGCACTACGCAGAGGTGCTTCTCAAACCTCTCTGATTATCCTTTGCTTCTTTTCATCATGTACAAAGAGTTAGTTTAGAATTACTTCCTCATAGTCTACACTTTGAAAACTTGTATGAGCATGAAAGTCCATTTCTCATAGCCAAGTTCATTTCCTAAGCAATGTTATTTTGGACGGCCATCCTTGTGCTTTTGAGACTTAAATTGAAATTTGCTAGTCAATATCATAAGTTACAGCCTCTTAAGAACCATCTTTTTGAGTCATGGAGACCCCTCAGTCGAAGAAAGCACACAAAGGTGGCAAGATAGTTTGAACAAAACCTGTGGACATGCGCCTTTTTGACACAGAACCAATGGCAAGGGAAATGTTTCGAAGAGAAGGATGCCTCTCTTTCTACCAAAACATGCAAAGAGGCCACTCAGAAGTAGCAAAACAATTTGAACTAAATTTTGATGGCAAGAAAAACAGAGTTGGAGATTTGGAATTTGAGGGTGACTGAAGCCTCCATCTCAGCTGCACTAGGTATTCCTATTTCAGGAGAAAATTTGTTCAAGGCCATGGTATTGAGTTCACCTTTCCTTAAAGATCTTTTCAAGCCTGAACACTAAGCCAATGATTTATCTAAGAATGTGTCAAGGAATCGGTTGATTGACCAGTTTGACAGAATGTTGAAAATAATACATAGATATTTTAGTTATGAAGAGAGATTTAACACCTTGTACCATTACCACATAAGGTTGTTGTTGCATTTTACTGGTAAGGTTCAGATGAATATTCCATATTACCTTCTGAGAAGTATAGGTAAAATGGAAGATAGGGTGCAATCCAAATCCAAGGATGTGGACTCCAGCCTTTTCCACTCTGGACTTATCAAGATGCTTGTCTCTGAAGAGTTGGGAAAGAAAGAGATCTCCTAGGATATTTTTTTGGTCTCTTCTCACTTTAAGCTAGACCGAACACCTACCCCCCAATCACAAATTGCAAGCTCTTCATCACCTACCAGTACTAAAACAGGGATCAACAAGAAGAGAAAGGGCATATTCCCTGTTTCAGAGATCAATAAGCAGGTCAGAGAAGCTGAGGAGGAGGTCTATCCTTCCCCATACAGAGATTTCTCACCACCACCTCCACGAGGGTTAGAAGAAGTTCCATCTTCTACCAAGGTGACATCAAAAAAAGGGAGGAAGCTTCTCTTTCCCTCTCCTTATCCAGCAGCTGAAATCAAAGGTAAAAGACCTTTCACCGGGTCATCAATTCCTAAGAGGGATTTCAAAGGAAAACCTTTACAAGAAACCCCTGTACAAAAAATCAAGGGTAAAGGTACCAAAAGACCTTTGGAGAGGGAAGATGAAATCCTTGTGAAGGATTGTAAAAAACCTATGAAAAATAAAGAAAATGTTGTTGTGCAAGAGAATAAGCATAAAGGAAAATGTTTTTAGAAGACTGATGAAACATGCAAGGAAACTCCTATACAGATGGAATAAAAGGATGGGAAGAAGCCTGTTGAGACTGCACATGTCCCCAACCCCCTTAGCAGCCAGACCTACACAAGACTTATGAAGCAGCTTAGGGATGCACGGAGAGGAATAGATCATCTCAAAGTAGAAGACATGGTCCATTTGGCTTAGATGAATGAGCTCATGACTGGCTACAACCATACCCTAGACTTGGCAAGGTTTGCAGTGAGAAAGGCACTGCCTCTTCGTAAACAACTGAAGAATCTTTACAGACAGAATAGGGGTTTCTAGGCTCAGAACATGAAGCTAAAAGTAGAACTAAAGCATTTCCAAGATGAAGTAACCCAAAGGAATTTACAGGTGTTTGTTGAGGCTACCATTGAAGATGACAAACCAGTAGCTAAGGAGAGCACAACTATACTGAAGAAGCCTACCAATGCTAAGAAGAAGAAGTCTACTGAGTTAGTTGAAGACACTCTTTCCACTAGGAAGAGTGTGAGGCTAAGTGTTAAAATGAAAAATTAGTTGGTAGTGGTAAACCCCATTTTTGAAAGTTGTTCCTTCTTGGGTAGGTTAACTGATATGCACATATTAAGTTTTTCCACCTATACAGGCTTCTAGGTGTTTAGCTATATGAATTTTGGAATTTTTTCCATATACTAGTTTCACTCAGTGGTAAAAGCACCTAAGTAAATTGATTTTTCATCATGGGAGGAAAAAAACAGCTCTACACATGTTCAGGAGTCAAAGACGTTGCATTTTGGCTTAGCTACCCAAACCCTTATGCAGACACAGCGTAGGTGGCGCTGCATAATATTTTACAGAATGTAGAATTGTGACACAGGCGCTACCCATAGGCACTATGTAATATCTTACAGAGAGCAGGTTTACACACAGGCGCTACTCAATTTTGCAACAGAGGACAAATGTAGCCGCAGACATGCAGCACAAGGGTGCTACCCACAGGTGCTATCTTCTCTCATTGTTCCATTCTAGGGGGCGCTACACATAATTGCTACCCAAGGGAGTAGCCAGGACTAAGCCAACAATTTTGGATAAGTTAAGAATCGATTAAATGACAGAAGTAGTAGTTGACGTGCAGAGGAAAACTACAAGATCCAAAAGGACACATGGAAAAATAGGAGATGAGCAGCAAAAGAGGATCAAAGCATTTAGAAGCATGATTGGGTTTAGTCACCAACACTTCCTTGTTTTATAGCATAGGTTGTTATCTTAGATGTTAGACTAAATAAATGTTCTGATATTTTTAAGGAAAAGAGGCCAACTCATACCTCTAACTATTTCCTCCCTTTCTTCTTATAAATAGATAGGTGAATTTCTTTAATGGGTTTGGATGGTAGAGAAATGCTCCCAAGAAACTATAATATTTTGATAAAGTGACTCTGATCTAGTATGTACTGCACTTAAGAATTTTTGACTAATAGAAATCATCTCTTATTTCAGACTATTTGCTTCTAATGCTAAATGGTCATATTCGAATGCTTCTTATGGATGACTGTGGTAATGATGTGATGGATGTTTGATCATTTTATTGTCATGGTGTTTATTTAGCTCCTTAGTTATAATTTCAAGAAGATCTTGTTTTTAGAAAATTTCTTCCTTTGGGATTTTGTGGACCTAATGTTTGTAGTATCTCTTACATTCTTCTCATTCAAGTCTTCCTTCTATCCATATTTGCTCCCAAACTACTAGTTGAAATTAGCCAAGACCTTATTTGTTGTTACATGTTAGCCCTGTTTCTGAGTGAGGATATTATCATTTCGAGTTTTTTCCATTCGAACTTTCAAAAAACCCTCATACTTTCACATATCATATGATGGGTATTGGGCTTAATTTCCTTGCAATCAGAAAGTGACTCCTAGTGCTAACAACATGGCTAAGAAAGAACCTATTGGACAAATGGAATCAAATTTGAATCTTAAAGACTTAAAGCTAATACTTGGCCGAATTCTTTCTGAAAACTCTAAGGAAATACAAGTACTATGTCCAATAAATCAAGATAATGAATAACAATTGATATGAAAGGCAAGCTCACTATAGAAGAAGAATTTGCACACAATGAATTTCTAATGTAGTCTTAGACAAATATAAACAAAGGTTGACTACTAGAAGCAGAGCACCCAACTGAGGTAAATTTTGAAATCATAAATCATTAATCATAACATAAGTATAGTCTATATGAAAGAAGCATCAATTAAGGTGAGTCCCTTCCGTTACTCTTAGATTATACTTGGAGGAAACACATAGTCATGGAGAATGAAATACAAAAAAACACACTGAACATACACACTTTCACGAATCTCAGATGAAGAAAAAGAGAACCTTTTGTATTCACTTCAAAAAGATAACAAATCCTATCACAGTGCAAAAGCCTCCTTCTCCAAGGGTCCAACCCTTCTTTACTCTTGTACAATGAAATATATAGCACTATAGGTCCTTTCCAGCTCACAATTTCGAACTCCAACCCCTTTCCCAAAATAGAAACAGTTACAAACATAAAATTACACGTTTTAATTGATTTTCTGCTTTTCAAGAGGTGAAATCAACACAACATTCTTATTTATTAATTACTATTTATTATAACACACATGCACCCACACAACATATAATATGTCTCATAGAGGAAGAGGGGGAGGTGAAGAGAACATGCATATGCCACCTATAATTATCAAAATGTAATATCTATGTAAAATATGAGAACGGTTTTTGTAGATAATCTCATTATAAAGAAAAACCTCTCTCTGTTTCTTGAAATTCATTTCCAACTTGTCGGAACACATGTCACAAAAACATGTCTCAAACAGGAAATCATGAAACTAAAAAATAGGGCTCAAATATTCCTTTGAATCTTCCAATCCGTGATACATGTGCTAAAAATGAACAAGCTTAATGTTGTTGGGTCTGTGCTTGAAAATAACCTCCTTCTAATTTTGAAAGTTCATCTTAGTTCACCTAAAAATTGTCTTGGAAGTGAATTGGTCAAATTACTAGTTCACAACGCCAGCGCTGCGAACTTTCTCGTAGCAACCCATTTTATTTTTTAGTTTAAGGATGAATTTTTTAGTTTAATACATGTTGCAAAACTCCATTATCTTGATATATAATTGTTTAAGGATGAATTTTAAAGGATGCAAAAGATGAAAGTTTCAACAGTCCTAGAACAGAGTGTTTGCAACACATTTTGCAATGCTAATATGAAAACCAACAAAAAACCATTTCTCAACCCTCAAACATGATGAACACTCTCATGGAGTATCATGTGGATCCAGGTTTGATGCTGACATCTTTGAATTAGCATAGGGGTGTCTGCAATCTTTCTAGCCTCCAACTCTCTCCTTCAGCTAGTTCACAACGAAGTCCGTAGTGCCTATCACCAGTTCGTAACGCCTGATTCAAACAAGATTTTCATGCTTCGAGGAGACTGTTAGGATGTCCAAAGACCCGATCCCTGAAAATTTGTTAAAAATAGGCTCTGAAAACAATGAAATCCCCTAGCATGACAAAAAGGTAATGATGGCAATGAATGAATGGAGCACTTGAGTATGTTGCGAACTCTCCTAGTGAGTTGGAAACACATATAACCATTTTTACTTGACACTTTAATGGATTTATAGTGACAAACGAGAGACTTTGAGTACAACCTGGATGTATGACATGTCAAGAAAATGATGTAAAAAACAAAAGGTATGACTCATGGGGTTTCTTACCTGTCATGATAACAATCACATAGCTCAAAATTTAGACCAAGGCTATACATAGCCTTATTCATTTTGAAACAAAATCTAACTTTATGATTACAACCTAGAGACTCAACACCTATGTCCTATAAACCTTATGACTCAAAATACAAAAGCAAGGTGAATTTTTTGACCCATACAATCTTATGTGTTAACATCTAGCTCCACAAGGGGTGGCATTCTCCCTATGAGTTGCCAAGAACATTTCCTTATCCATTGGGAATTGATATTCTTCCTTGAAAAATCCATTGATCATGATTTTTTTTCATTTGTACAAGCAAACTGAAATAGCAACAAAACTCGGGCTTTAAATCATTCAAAGTGTCATCCACACCTACAAATATTCAAACTGAAAACTAACTGCTGAAAGAGATGCTCAGAGTGTTGAGATTATTTCACACAGCCTACCTACCCTAAGCTACCCCCTGAGTTGCTTGATCAAGTGAAATGAAAAATCCAATGGATCCATGCAAGCATCTTGTCCACTGGTTGGATCCCTTTCATGTCTTTCTTCAAAGGCAACAAGGAATACCTAATTAAAGGCAATGCATCTAAGAGTTTGAAATCAGTTTCAACACTAACCAAATATGAAAACTTAATCTCACTCACTGACTGCAAACATTCTACAAAAGGATCTTGGAGAACATGAGTAAACACCATTTGTTGGTCAATAACAAAGGAAGGACTGAGTATTCATATAGTTTATTTCTGTTCACTAGTATGAAATGATGTACCAGTCCCTTCCTTCACAATATATATCTTTCTTTTTGCATGCTTAGCTTCAAGGCCACTCTTAAAGAAAACAACCATAATATGATCGATGTCATCAACATGCATATCAAATAGAAAACTCATGTATTCAGGAACTTCATCAATTAGAAAATCTTGTTCCTGTTCAATCGAAATATGATGTTGACTGCCTGGGAATTATGAATTCATATTGTCAAAATATATAGGACTATGATAGGTCAGTTCACATTCATAAGTGTCTAAAACATTGCACTCATCCTCAACATTTTATGACTGTAAGGTATATTCATCATAAGCTAGTTCACTGTCTAAAGCTCTCAGACATAAACTTTCAGAAATTTGATTATCACCATTTTCTTCAAAGATTTCAGAAAATGGAAATTTTTAAACAAGATTAGAGTGACCATACTTAACTTTCCTTTCATCATACCAAGGAGAAAAATGATGATTTTCAGTATTTGAATCCTGGAAGCATTGTTGAAGCCATATGTAATCTTCACTCAACTCTAAAGACCCTATGTGTTTTTTCATAAACCCAGTTCTTTGTTCTTGATCAGTGATATTAAAACCCCCTTTCAACAACTCAAATGAAGAAAAACATAAAGGCAGAAAATTACCTTCAACATGATCATTGTTTACCTCATTTGCAGTTGTGAAATTATGATATGAGGGTTGTGAGCTATCATTAATTCTATGAAAATAACCATTTTCTAATATAATGCCTACAACTAGTTTCTCAGAAAAAAACATCCTCATAATCATCATAGATCGATGAATCAAAAATATCTTAACCATCAACAACAAGGGAACTTGGCACAACCATTGGTAAATCATAAATCTAATCATAACTTGTTGTAATATTATGCTGAAAAATATTGTTTATCAACCTTGAGGCAAGGTAAGAATGTTGTGAGAGGAGAATTACAAAGGTAACATACAAACCACTTTAGAGAAGGAAGCTAGCCCTTCCAAACTCATAGGGGAATCCATCATGAAAAACTAAATCAAAAGTGAGAGGTTGTGTATTAAGCACAGTGACTAGATCAATATGTAAATTAAAATGCTTAAATATTTTGGTGGTGGGGATGAGAAATAACATATTGGGCAAATGAAGTCAAATTTGAATCTTAAAGACTTAAAGTTAATACTTGGACGAATTCTTTCTGACAACTCTGAGGCAATACAAGTGCTATCTTCAACAAATCAAGATAATGAATAACAATTGATATGAAAGGCAAGCCCACTACACAAGAAGCATTTGAACGCAATGAATTTCCAATGTAGTCTTAAAAGAATATAAACAAAGGTCAACTACTGGAAGTAAAGCACCCAACTAAGGTGAATTCTGAAATCAGAAATCATTAAACATAGCATAAGTATAGTGATCTAAAATTGAAGAAGACTTGAAATACTTGAAATTATTTGCAATGTAAATGTTATGTGTTTAAAGCAAATGGATCAGTTTGCAACACATAGATTAAGAAATTACTCATGMAAAATACACATAAACAGCAACATAATTAATGAACATAAGCACATGAACACAACAATTTGATAAAGGAGTTCACCCCTCTCATGGGCTACATCTCCYGGTCCAKCTTCCAATGGATCATTATTATTAATTGCTCAAAGTGMTMAAAAACATGTCTTACAATGCTCAAAMTGACAAACCGACTGCTCCAATGGCTTCAGAGTGTCCAAAAACCCCTGTCTGGGCTCTTTCGGCACCTCAATCGGTCGAAAAACGAAGAAGTTAGGCCTCCTGGAAGTCTCCCCCTTCAAGCTTGATGTCTCTGCATCTACAAATTGCACTCTCCTTGTGTGAACCTAGCTCACACACAATATAAGGCGTAAAAACCCAGCACCGGGTGCAACCGCGCCAATGGTTCAAACCGTAGGACGGTTAAGGGTGCGCCAGCCCCTAACCGCCTAGCACCTGGGCATATGGGTCATAGAACCGCGCGCTTAAATAAATGGGGCTCCGTCCATATCAAATGGTAACATAACCGTTGGAACCATATTACAAAATGCGCGTGCGCTAATACATACATATACCCGTGGGCACATACATATGAAAAGCGCGCGACCAAGGGCTTGGCTAGGCCCGACCCAGTCGCGGCCAAAAACTATACCACAAACGAATTTAAATTTAATCAAAAACATATATATATCAAGGTATAAGTGATAGCCCGATTGGTCATTGGAGTTTGTGGAAGTGTTTGTGCGTTGGGGAGGTCCGGGGGTCGAACCCCATGGACTCCATACATTTTAACAAACAACAATAATAACCACTACCGGGATGCCACGTGTCGTCTTCCCTTTTGTCCACCTATCATCCAATAATAAACTGCCACGTCACCACACATACGGTCGTACAGCTCTGCCACGTTAGACTGTATGGACTGTACAGTCAGCATCAAAAATTTTGCATGTTTGACTTAATGAATAGATCGCTATATCTCTCACTCCCGACGTCCGTTTGAGACAAAATGAGTTATGTTGGGTTCGCAACGATGAGGCCTACGCTCTCGTCCAGTTTGAAGCGATTCCGATCACTTTGAATTTTTGAGCAAAATTTGATCCCCTGATCACACCTCCCCATTGGGAAGCTTTTGGACCTCCAAAAGACTATTTTCAGTCTATGAAAAGATGAGGGTAGAGTTCCCTCACCCTTCCAACCTCAATCCACTTGGCCTTGCTTGGATTCATCCCTTTTAGACCAACTCGAAGATACTCCACATTTCCTCGTTTTGAAGTTCACATTCTCCTGTCAAGGATGGTGTCTTCCTGCAGTTCT
>ML834544.1:26089-40219 GCA_009831015.1 Picea engelmannii | reverse complement strand
CGCGCCAATACATACATATACTCGTGGGCACATACATATGAAAAGCGCGCGACCAAGGGCTGGGCTAGGCCCGGCCCGGTCACAGCTAAAAACTATACCACAAACGACTTTAAATTTAATCCAAAACATATATATATCAAGGCATAAGTGATAGCCCGATTGGTCATTGGATTTTGTGGAAGTGTTTGTGCGTTGGGGAGGTCCGGGGGTCGAACCCCACAGACTCCATACATTTTAACAAACAACAATAATAACCACTACCGGGATGCCACGTGTCATCTTCCCATTCAACCACCTGTCATCCAATAATAAACTGCCACGTCACCACATGTACAGTCGTATGTCTTTACCACGTCAGACTGTACGGACTGTACAGACTATATAGTCAGCATCAAAATTTTTGCTTGTTTGACTTAATGAACAGATCGCTATATCTCTCGCTCCCGACGTCCGTTTGAGATGAAATGAGTTGCGTTGGGTTCGCAATGATGAGACCTACGCTCTCGTCTGGTTTGAAGCGATTCTGAGCACTTTGAATTTTTGAGCAAAATTTGATCCCCTAATCATATAGTCTATAAAAGAAGCATCAATTAATGTGAATCCCTTCCATTACTCTTAGATTATACTTGGAGGAAACACACTGTCATGGTGAATGAAATACAAAATAACACACTGAACATACACACTTTCATGAATCTTAGATGAAGAAAAATAGCAACTTTTGTATTCACTTTAAAAAGATAACAAATCCTATCACAGTGCAAAATCCTCCTTCTCCAAGGGTCCAACCCTTCTCTACTCTTGTACAATGAAATATATAGAACTATAGGTCATTTCTAGCTCACAATTTCAAAATCCAACCCCTTTCCCAAAATAGAAATAGTTACAAACATAAAATGACACGTTTTAATTGATTTCCTACTTTTCAGGAGGCAAAATTTTGAAAAATAGGCTTCAAAATGCCACCCATAATTCTCAAAATGTAATAGATTTGTAAAATATGAGAACAGGTTTTTTATATAAGCTCGTTATAAATAAAAACCTCTCTTCATTTCTTTAAATGCATCCCTAGCTTGCCGGAATATGTGTCACAAAAACATGTCTCAAACAGAAAATCATGAAAACTAAAAAATAGGGCTCAAAGATTCCTTCGAATCTCCCAATCCGTGATACATGTGTGAAAATGAAAAAGGTTAATGTTGTTGGGTCCGTGCTTGACAAATAATGGTCAAGTTGTATCTCAGTACTCCATGTCTGCAACCTGAGGGCCTTGAAACATCATCTCCTTAGTTATCCCACAAAATGGGGATAACAAGCACGTCTGAACCCTAGTATGGAGACACCACTTTGTATCTCCAAACCCAACACTTTAAACCTGAGCTATCTCATGAAGATCGTCATCATATTCACCATCATGAAAAACATTACCTCATCATTGACGAAACTTTATATCACCACAACATTGACTCTATATTATGACAATGTTTAACCCATGCAGAAGTTGAACACATTGTCAATGACTGTCATTTTCTTAATAATTGTCACTCTAGAGCATGTGGCGGTCATATTTCTGGGATGGATACAACCCATAAAATATTGCGCATAGGGTATTTCTATCCCTTGATTTTGAAATATTGTATGGATGTCATTAAGAAATGCCAACGCTGTCAAATGTTTCATCCTAAAACGTGCTCTCATCCCGCTCCACTTCATCCAGTAATTGTCATCAACCCTTTTTCAAAATGGGGTATCAAATTTATGCAAAGTAATCCTACCTCGATTGGGTGACATGTGTATATTATAATCGCAGTCGACTATTTTTCTAAATGGGTCGAGGCTATTCCTACATTCATAAATGATGGAAAAATTGTTGTGTTATTTGTATTCAATCACATTATCACTAGATTAGGAGTCTCGCAAGCCATTGTTATTGATCATGTTTAACACTTTTGAAAACATATGATGGTTGAGTTAAGTGCCAAATTGGGTTTTTTCCATGATAACTCATCCCCATATTACCCCCAAGAAAATGGACAAGTAGGGTACATTAATATAGTCTTGAAAACCATGATCCAATGAATGTCAGGAGCACAAAAATAAAATTGGAACTTGAAACATTTCTCGACACATTGGGATTACAGGAATTTCATATAGACTACCATTGGGTTTACACCATTTTGATTGGTTTATGGCCTAGAGGAAGTCCTACTGATTGAATGTGAAATTCCATCACTGATGCTAGCCATTGAACTCCTACCAAACACCTCTATGGAGGAAGAACGGTTCATGTATTTGACAAAACTCGATGATACCCATCATGATGCTTCTCTCACAATGAGACACATCAAAATCACATCAAGACAAAATATGAAAAATCCATTCAACCTTGTATCTTTAATAAGGTGACCTAATTTTAGTCTATGACCAAGACCATGATAAGTTAGGGGCATGTAAGTTACAACCCATGTGTCATGGCCATTACATTGTAAAACGAGCACCACAAAAGGGTGCATATGAGTTGGTTGATTATGATGGAATCCCATTAAAGGAGCCCTGAAAATGGGCTCTACCTAAAAAATTACTATGATTAGGTTCATCCTACATTCGTGATTTTTACATTATTGTACCATAGATTTGGTGTGTTTTGGTTGTGGTGTGATTTTTTACTTTTGCGTGTGAGGTTTTTTTCCACCTATGGGAACTTATCCTTCTTTTTGATTGATTGCATAGATGTCAACATCCTATTCTTAGAATATAAAGGATGTTCTCATTTAACCATAGACAATATCACTATTGTCACCCAACCATAGGTCGAAGCCACCCCCAAGCACCTTAACCTTGACACAGAATCAGTCCGGAAGCAAAACCTAGTCTAGATAGACAAACAAAGGGTGGTGCACATTTCTCCAAGGATAGCACACCAAGAAAGAGTTGATCAGGGAGTACAAACCATAACCAAGAGATAGTCCAAGACAAAAATGAAATCTACTAGCTGCAGCAGCTGCAATGACAACTCTCCTCCAAACTTGCGAACAAACTAGCCAACTGTAGTGTGCACAAGTGTTGCTTCTACAGTTATGAGAATGACTGCTAGAATGAAGACTGACCTCATTTATTTATACGAAATTTGGCAAACTACCTGGGCCAACTTCACATTCTGGGTGCCTATTTACTTAGTATATAATATTTCCTTTAGTATCTTCCCTCAGAAAGTAAAACATCAATGATGAGTTATTTGGGCTATTCTTCTCAAGCAAGGAAAAATAAATGTTTGGATTTATAAGCCTGGACCATTCACCTATCTGGGCCATTCTTTTGGCACTAAACAAATTGCAACCTGGAGAGAATGAGTCTACCCTAGGGAATGCATGTCCCTGATTGCTGAACCTGGACCATTCACCTATCTGGGCCATTCCTCCGGCACTAAACAAGGTGAAACCTGGAGAGAATGAATCTACCCTGGGGAATGACCGTCCAGACCACCTCCTAAGGAAATGATTGTCTTGCACCAACCTCCAAATAAGACCATTCTTCGAAACTGCTCACAACTATGAGCTTCTAAAGAATGATTGTTCGGCGAGGTGGACCGGTCTTCTTGACCACTACTGAGAGTGACTGTCAAGAGGAGAGATTGTCCTAGACCATTCCCCATGTTAACCATAAGGGAAATAATTGTATATGGTACATCAACAATCCATCAAACCATTTTCATTACAAAAATGACCGTTCGATCTGGACCATTTTCTAAACTAAAAAATGCTTGTCCATCAGAAATCTCAAACCACTTTTCGAACTCGAAAGGAAATGCTCATCCTGGACCATTTTTCGAACTTGAAAAATGATTGTCCATAAGTCAATAACACATCAGCACTCCCTCCAAACCTGGGAGTCATCTCTTCATTTTTCAATAAGGAAGTCGTCTTCACGAGCTCTAGCTTGAGTATGCAAAACTCTTTCATCTTGGACAAAGGCTTTACCAAAATGTTTGCTTATCTGCTCATCTGTGGAGATATATATATTGGAGAACCACTTTATCTTTTCTAGACTTCATCATGGAGAATGTAATGCTTGATCTCAATGTAATTCGGTCTTTCTAGAACACTGGTATTCTTTGAAGGCTTCATATATCTCTGATCAATATAGTATATCATTGTTGGATTCATCTTTTGTTTCCTACTAGCTCATAACATCGCAGCAAGGGTCAAACTGG
The DNA here is from genome assembly GCA_009831015.1 of Picea engelmannii. Classification (NCBI taxonomy): domain Eukaryota; kingdom Viridiplantae; phylum Streptophyta; class Pinopsida; order Pinales; family Pinaceae; genus Picea; species Picea engelmannii. The sequence goes on along the minus strand of ML834544.1, from coordinate 36,009 downwards.
AACATATCCAAGTGGTACTTCTTTTTCCATCATGAGGGTTTGTCATGGATTAGCAATCCATCATCCTGAGCTTCTGAGTTAACCATTCTGATACAATATCTATGTTATAGAAAGTTTTTCACCATGCTTTTGTTGTGCATTGGAGGTTCTCCACCAAGTTGTCTTCTTCCATCTACATACAAAGGTCCCTTCTTGGTATACCTCAAAGCCTTGAGGTTTCTCTTCATACGCTCTTTGTTCAACTATTTTGGATAATACTCATTGCATTCATCTGATGTAAACTTCAACCCATGGATATTGCGGATGATATGATGGCTCATGTAGAGGCATGTCTGGTTTACTGGAACAAAAAATCATAGTCTTCTCCCTCCATCTAGGAGAACCTCTAGTTCTAGATATCGCAATGCTTTCATTCATCACAACTTTCAGTTTCTCTGCTTGATTTCTTTTAGTGAGTTCATATCAGGATGGTAGTCTTGTGATCCTCGATACAATGACTGGTTGTTCTGAATTTTCTTTCTCTCTTGGAATCTTCATGTTCTTCCTCATATTTATGTTTAGCTCTTGAGTACATGGATTTTTCTATAGATTCCATGCCCTGAAGATTCTGCGTTCTTCCTTTCATCATAGGATCATAGATGTGGATGGAAAACTAGGGATACTTCAAGGCTTCTTTTCTAAGAAGACTTGTTCTAAAGTCAAACTGAACAGGTGTTGCTTTTCATGGTTTCTACCATTGATGGGAACATGGATAGATACTTCATCATCTTAAATGGATCATATTGTTTAGGATTAGCTCCCTCCTAATCCTTGCTTCATGCATGAATGCATGCTCTTATTTTCAAAATATATAATCGGCTCCCTCCATCTAGGAGATTCCACGCTTCCGTATGCATCCTTATTTCCCTCTGAAAAGTGTCACAAATCTTTTTCCAATTTCCTCTTGATTGCTGACTTCTTTCTATCTTTACTTCTTCTAGGTTTCTTCAAGATTGATTCTGCTAATAACTTCCACATGAATTGTTACCAGGGGTTGTTGATGTACTTCATCCTTTCATGTGTATTGTCTGAATTATATCATAGTGATGGAAATCCTTATCTTGTTGTTCTTCCATAGGTAAGATTCTCTTGGAACATATTATCTTGCAAGATATGTAAATAAAACATGGTATATACAAGAACTATGAAGAGTATTGTTACCTTGTCTTAGAAGAAGAAGTCAGTTTCATCCTGCCTAGTCTTCTTTGTAGGTTCCTTTTCTTTGGAAAATGATGCTTCGTATGTCTCCTTCCTTTTCTTTATCTCGGGACAATGATTCTTGTAGTGACCATATTTTCGACAGTTGAAGCATTGTATTTCTGACATATCTTTCTCTTGATTTGGCTTCTTCCTTGAGCCAAGCTTCCTTTTGTTCCTGAAATTCTTAAATTTTGTTTAGAAGTCTTGATCATCGTATTTATTTTGGGGTTTCTCTTTTTCACTAATCCTTGATTCTTCTTGTGCACAACAAGTCCAAAGTTCTTCAAATGTGGGATACTCCTTCCTTGTGTTCATGCTTGTGGCAAATGCATCACATGTCTTGGGAATACCATTGAGTATTATATTTACCAGTTCCTTCTCTGAGATGATCTCTTCAATATCTTGTAGTTGATCTCTTAACTAAGATATCCTCACAAAGTATGATGTTATGTTGTCATCATCATTCATCTTCATGTCACAGAGCTCATTCTTCAGACTTGTTACTTGTCCAATGTTTCTAACTGAGAAGAGGTTTGTTAGGGCATAATACATCTTCTTAGATGAGTCAAGATGGGAGATGTAGGGTATCAAGTGGTCCTTTATAGTGTCCACTATGATACTCATGGAATTTATGTCACTATCTCTGAACTTCTCCATAGCTACAACGTTCTATGGTTCCTTCTCTTTTCCTTCTTCAAACTCTAGTTCCACGATCTTTCCTTTCACGATATCCAGCACTTTATTCTTGGAAAGGATGAGATCAATCCTTGTCTTCCATGCTCTGAAGTTAGAAGCCCCATCTAACGTGTTTTCTGACTTCATAGAGTAATTCATGGTTTCTTTGACTTGGTCAACCCTAGATTTGACCAAAAACTCAAACTTGACGTCTTGGCTTGTTAAGAGTACCAGGAGATGCACTAGGCTAGGGTGCACTAGTATATCAAAAAATTAGGTCAATCCCTTCACTTAAGGTTCCTCAACGAGAGGATTAGGGTTTTTTCAACTGCACTTGCTAGTAACCTTAGTGACGATGCTTTAGTAACTACTTCTGCTAGAAACCCTAGCGACATTTCTTCAACAAGCTTAGTATACTTATGGCTATTCTCCCTTCTAGTGGTTAGACTAAATGAAGGAGGTGTGGGTCCATAACCTGTTAGAATATAATGTATGTGCTCATTTAACCATAGACAATATCACTATTGTCACCCAACCATAGGTCGAAGCCACCCCCGAGCACCTTAACCTTGACATAGAATCATTCTGGAAGAAAACCCTAGGCTAGATTGACAAACAAAGGGTGGTGCACCTTTCTCTAAGGATAGTGCACCAAGAAAGAGCTGATTAGAGATTCCAAACCATAACCAAGAGATAGTCCAAGCCAAAACCAAAATCTACTAGTTGCAGCAGCTGCAACGACAACTCTCCTCCAAACTTGCGCACAAACTGACCAACTGTAGTGCGCACAAGTGTTGCTTCTGCAGTTCTGAGAATGCCTGCCAAAATGAAGACTGACCTCCTGTATTTATACTAAATCTGGCAAACTACCTGGGCCGACTTCTCATTCTAGGTGCCTATTTACTTAGTATATGATATTTCCTTTAGCTGACTTCTTCTCTTGGAGGCTAATAACCTAATACAAGTTATCCTCTTGAGCCGACTTGTCTTCTAGGTTTATTAGCCAACTAATTAGGGTTTCTTCTTGCTTCCTGGAATATTCTATTCTTGTCAGGTTTACACGTGGAGGTAAACACCTCCCGCAACTACCATAATATTAACACCTATTTCATATATTTTGGATTTGCGGATGGTGCTAGTCAACATACCCATAAATTGGCCTTGTGACAACCCTGTTAGTAAGTTCGGGAGGAGTTTTCCTTGGCCCTGTGACAAATAGTGTCATGGAATATCACACCGTAATTGTAATTTTGACTAAAGCTCCCTTTTTTGGCATATCTCACATGATTGTTAGCCTTGACTCTCAACTTGTGGTCTTCCAACTGAATTACATTTATTCCATCCATGATCCTATATTGCTTTGTCTCTATCTAAGGGTTTTTCTCCTTGAAATATCATTCAATTACATCCGATATCGACATATACCAAGGGAGTTTAACATAGTAATTGATTCACTCACAAATTTCAGGTTAGACTGGCATCTAGCACATAAATAAAAATTACATAATCACAAAGCATGTAAAAGTGAAAAAGAGAACCATCATTCGATTAAACACTTAGGAACAAGGAGCTGAAATAAAATCCATATATATATAATAGAAAAAAAAATTCCACATCATAAAATCTAAAAAGTACATCAGGTAAAAAAATTGAGCTACATTTCCCATACATCATTGAAAAAATAGGATAGTACGTAAGACTTTAATCCTCATCCTGTGGCACATTGTGATCATGGTAAAAAAAGATCGCTCGAGCCACTCATCGTATGAGATGACTTATTCCATCAAGCACCCCCATTGTATGCCTCTTGAGATTGTAAGGAACCTCCCACATCTACATCGCATGGACACCCATGGTGATCCCCCTTAGGTTGATTTCAACATCGTGAAGCCCTCTAGTGTTAGATTCCTCTGTTTGATGTGCCTCTCCATGTCAGTGTAATGGTGACATACCTACCAGACACACTACTCCTCAATCTACAAGATAAAAACAAAAATTCTTTTAAATCCCTTTTGTACTATATATATAGTAAAAAACCAAAACAAAGTGTTCCAAGGTCACATTCTTTTAAGACATATCTGTCATGTCACTATTAAAGATAAGTTTCCCATTCTTGTCATTGATGAAGTGTGGTCATTTTCATCCCTCATCCTTATTAGATGCTCCAAAATAAGTTCTTTTTTTCTCATGATCTGAGTCTTGAAAAATTTAAGAGAACCACAAATTCTTCTGGATTCCATGGTGTTCATTTCATGTAAATAAAAGCATGTCTTTGCCCTCATGTTCTCTCTCTTTCCATTCAATCATTTTGTCTAAGTACTCCCTACAAATCAAAAGAAGAATCATTAGTCCAAATTTGAGCTTCATTCAATGCTTTCTTGACCATCTATTAGCAAAAACTTCTTAGAAATTGTGCCTATCGCCCCTTAGAGAGGGTTATAGGGGGATAGTCACTCCCTGATAGTCATATATAGGGAAATGATGCCTACTTCATCAATCCTATCGATGTGCTAGGGGCGAAATAATCCCTGAGGGTGCCAAGAGAGCCATGAATCAACTCAAATCATCCCTAAACTTGCCCAAAATTACTTAAGAGTATAGTGAAATGAAAGAGCATGATAAGGAGACTAACTTTCTTCAAAAAAATCAAAAATGGTATCTTATATCTCCCACAATCAACACTCTAAGATATTCCCTAAAAGGAGGAAATTTTCAACAAGGCAACACTAAAAGAGGTAAAATAAACTAGGTATTTTCACTAGTTGTTCTTTTATCCATTGGAACAAGTTATTTTTCTAAGTTCACATTGCCTTATTTATTCCATACAAGTTATTTATTTGAGTGAAAACATTATTTTATGGATATTTCTGACCTTAGTTGCATCGAGTCATCTCTTACTTGTACAGGATTTTTCGAGACAAAATTTTTTCCTCTCCAATGACCTTGTTCGTGAGAACATGCTTCATCATTCTTCGAGTGCATTACTGGTCGAAGTTGAGATTGTTGAATCATTGTGCATAAGAATTAAACTAGATGAATATGTCTACGAGCAATACTTTTCAACTATAGGGCTTGAATTCTAGAAAATAAAGTTATATAATATGAACTCCACCAAAAGTATTGACAGAGACATTTCTCCTCATATGCATAGTACTTCTAGTCGGCTTAATACATTGGACTAGTCGAGTTCAACTATATAAGAAGTTTAGATGATTTACCTACTTATTGAGGTAGTAAATGAAAATGGATAATCTCATTTATGTATATCATTTTATCACATAGATCCACTTTGTATTGGTGTGTGGCTATGTTTTTGTCATATCGTAGCTCCACTATGTATTATTTTGTGGCTACGACCTAATTGAGTCATGGAGATATGGATCCACATTATATATTTGGTGGCCATATCCTTAGTCAGCTATTTCATGGATCCATAATGTATTGGTAGAAGACCATGATTTGCATTAGTATATTTCGAGCATGGATATTGTTACACCTCAAAATCACTCATTGCAATGATGGCTAGTGTCATCATTACAAGTTTCGCATATTGGTCGCAAGTATCGCAAGTATCACAAACATCACATTGTTATATTTCCTATTTCGTCTCTCTAATGACATCATAAGGACACTTAAGACACATCAAATGCTATTTTTGAAGAGGAGAAATCAATTGACAAGGAGTACAAGCCTTTTTCCACTGGAAAATCCACTCAAAAGTCAAATTTGGAAGAGAGCGCTCCCCTACATACTGTTAGGGAGTGATGGAACTTTGTACCCTCTTTTGGGGGAGTGTTCCAATGCTATGTGCCCCTTTTGAGGGAGCACTGGCCTTTTATGGGAAAAATTTGGTTTGTTGGAGGAAATCAGGGAAGAATCCCCTTAATCTCTCAAGGTGGTTGGATTCGAATTAGAGGTCAAGGCATGATCTTAGGGAAGAAGATCCACAACTGAAGGAGAGGAATCCTCAACTTATTCCAAATATATCTCAAGTGGTTGGGCCTCTCAAATATTATATACGGAGGTCTTCTCATGGTGAAAGGTACATGACATGATAGAGATTGGAGATACCAAACTTATGATCTCATGAGTGGTATTGACAGGGTAGAGAGACATTGTAAAGCATCTAACTTATGATATCATTGAAGAATAAACATTCTATGTGTGGGTTATTTGAGCAAGGGTCTGGACAAAAGGATCTTGGTGAAGCTACTGCACTACATCCATGGTTGTAAGCAACACTTTGTTCTCATTAATATAAATTCATGCTTGGCTTGTTTCCTTTAAAGTTTGTGTATATGAACTTGTTTCTTTCATAGAATCATTATAAAGCTAATCATAGTAGAGTAGGAAGTATTGTTGTTGTTTCTCATTGTACCACAAAACCTTCAACTGAACTTGGAGATCAAGATCATCCTGGAGCGAGGAAGGACAAACGTCGGTAAAAAGGTACTTTCATTTCTTCCCTCTTCTTCTTTGATAGTTTAGATTTATGATAAAGGAGTGTCAGTGTCCATAATAGCACTTTATTGTCTTGGAGTTAGGGGTCCAGCATCCAAGAGGAAATCCACTTGTCTACAGGGGGATTCTCCTGTAACAGAAATTGGTGACTCCACTAGGGAGGAGCTCTGATTTTTGTTTCCTTTCCTAGATTTTTTTTCTCCCTTTGCCCACTTATTGACCTTCTCCATATTGTCTTTGATTCCTAGATCTAATTGATTGGCTCTTTATTTCATCACCTTCAAGTTGATTGACTGAGTTTGCTTGATTTTTTAGACTTTCTGGGCATTTTTTCTTAATTTTGAGAGCCTAGCGCTCCCCTGCCCTTGCTATCAAAGCGTTAGCGCTCCCTGCTGGATTTACACAGAGCATTGGAACGCTCTGGTTCCCTTTACACTAGAGTGCTGCCCCTTTTCTATGAGAAATTTTCCAAGGTTTTCACTCTCTGAATTTATTTCTTGCTTTTGGCACTTGCTTAGAAGTTTTACAACCTTAGTACATCTTGGTCTTGGCCTTCAACACCCTGCTTTATAAGAATTGATCACCTTTTGTTTGGAATTTTGACATTTTTCTTCCTTACCTCGAAGTCACTCTTTGTCTTTGATGATTTAGAGTCAATTTGTTGTTTTCTTCTCATTTATCTAACTGAGTGAAAACTTTTGTAAGGAGATTCAAAGTTCTTTTGTAATTTTCCTTTTGATCTTTGAGGTCATTTTCCCAAGCAACTAGTTTTGAGTGGTTTCTCTTTCTCTCTATCTTTTCTTGGATTCTTCTCTACATTTTATTGTCTTCCTTGATTGCTTGCCTTTGAAGTAGCATAATTACATGTTTTTTGACATTTTGGGACATTGTGCATCTGTAATGATGAATGTTTTCTCCTTATTGTAGCATATTCATCTCTTTGCATAACCTTTGAGTCGGTCACAACACCATATTGTCCACACCATTTTCCTTTTGAGTAACAACAACCTTTAAAAATCAAACGCTAAACTAAAAATTGATTAGACATTTTTACATTTTCTGGTAGAAAACCTACATTAGATTAGTTCTAGGGCTTTGGAATAGGTGTGAAAGATAACTTTCCAAAGCTGCAAACAAACATAGGATCTTTTGTTAGGGAACGGTGAAATCCAATTGATGCATTTTGTCCTGGGAAGCCCTTCTCACACAAGGGTCAATCACAAGGTCGCATTAAGACTGGCAGAGTTACTGACCCTGCTTTGTTGGTCTTGGTGTAGGGATTTTGCGTATTACGGGGGTCTCTTGAAGGTATACCCACAACGATGAGTGGAATCCTTTTAAGTTGATTTTGGGCTAGATACCCTGCCCTTGTGCATGGATCAGACTGTTAATTGTTTCCCCAAGCATCATTGTTGTAGTTGGTAACCTTAGTGTCCTATCTCTTTAGGGTATTTACACAAGGTGACTGTGGAGGGGAAAGTCTTCACGATACCTAGAATTGGCATTGGCCAAACTCACTCGGGCTCCTTGGAAGGTATACCCACGATTATGTGTGGGAGCTTGCACCAGGGTGTAAGTCCGTTAAGCAGGTTGTCAATGTAACTTTTCCACCCACTCTATCTCAACCCTTTCTTACTTTGTTTCCGCGAAGTTGGATTTCATCACCAACTAGTGTGATTACTGTGAGAAGGTTTTGTTTGCTTGCTTTCTTACTAGATTTTTAGCATGTGTTTTTTGTTCTCCCTAGAAGAATCTAGGTTGGATCTTTATTTTTATGGCGTCAGTTCCCGGAATGACCAATGAAGTAACCCCTTTGTCGAGGGAACCCTTTGTTTTTCCTTCTTACGGAAATGTTGGTCCTCCTTACATTGCTACTTTGAGCCTTCCAGGTCTCACAATTGGGTTACCGGTATGATTGTTTTCCACTCCGGTGATCTCAAATGCAAGTGCTTCAGATGTTAGCACACCACCCACACATCAACCTCATGTCGACCTTTCTCCTTCTTCACCCGTCAAGTCTCCTTCCATTTATCCTTCTTCGCCTAATGAAATCTCTAAAGCGAGTAGCCAGATTGATAGGAAGAAGAAGAAACAAAAAGAGAAGAAGAAGAATCAGAAAGGGACCAAGCCTCCAACTACATCAGATGTTAGATCCAAGCAACCAACTACTATTAATAGTACTTGAAGTGTTTATGAGGTCATCAAGATTAAAATGAAGAATCTAAATCCCAAATTCCCTTGCAGTCTTTGTAAGGGTGACCACTTTCTGAGGGATTTCCCCGGTATTCCCAAGGTCTTAGAAGTGTGGTCTTCCATGTCATCGACCCATGCTAGGCATGCTGGTGACACCCCGTCAACTAGTGACGTTAAGGTTGGTAAGAAGAAGAAAACTATCAAATTCCCTTGTATGTTATGAAAATGTGATCATTATTCTGACCTTTGTCCTCGCATGGACGAGGCTTCTTCTCTTTTGGAAAAGCTTCAACTTCCAACTGGTTATCGTAATATTTCCCCCAACCCATCGTTATTTGATAGAATTGTCATTCTGGTTCCATCCCCGATTGATAAGGTGGTTAATATAGTTTCATTCTCGGTTGAACCACTCAACAAAGTAGTTGATCCAGTGCTGTCATCGATCAACCCCACTTTTCATATGGAAAGTGAAACCTAAGTGACTAATCCAATACCATCATTGGTCAGTCCCACCCTTCATCTAAAGAGTGTCAAACTGGTCGATCTAACTCCACCATCGGTCGATCCCACTCCCCCTCTAACGAGTGTCAAAGTGGTTGATATGGTTCCACCACCGGTCGATCCCACTCCTCCATTGAGGAGTGCCAAAGTGGTTGCTCCGGTCAGACAATCGGTCAATCCCAATCCTCCTCTAAAGAGTGCCAAATTGGTCAATCCAGTTCCACCATTGATCGATCCTACTCTCCCTCTAGAGAGTAAACCCGATACTTCCCATGTTTTTCTCATTGATACAGGATCTACCATGTCAAGGGGCATTCCTCCTTCTCTTGTGAAAACCCCTCTAAGTAATTGGGCCATCCTTTTTTATTAGGGTGTGCTAACTAGACCTTGTCTTCCCTCTCACATTCCTTTCAAGATTACGGTAAAATTTTGTGGTCGGGATGTTCCTCATACACTGATAGATGAAGGTTCGTCCATTAGTATTTTGTCCTCTATTACTTGGAAAGCTTTAGGTTATCCTAAGCTTGTGTCAGTTACCCAAACTCTATTCTCTTTTAACAAAAGAACCAGTCACCCTTTACGGATCCTTCCTCAGTTTCTTGTAACTTTGGGAGGGAAAACTATCTTTATTGATGTTATGGTAGTCCAGGACCCCTTTGATTTCAATTTACTCCTTGGGAAATATTATGTCCATGCCATGTGTTAGCACTTGGTAAATTTCCTAGAGGTTGAAAGAGAAGAAATCCACAAAGGTAACCTTAACCAACCGCTTTAAAGCTGGGATCTAGCCCTTCCAGCTTCAGAGAGGGATCTCTCTATAAGATTTAACTTTGTTTTTAATTTCAAGTATT
>ML834544.1:0-21077 GCA_009831015.1 Picea engelmannii | reverse complement strand
GACATCTGCAGATAGGTATTCTGAGAAAAAACAACAAAAAGGAGAAACCTCCACCCAAAAAGCAATAGAGACTGAGACTGGAACTCTAGCTGAGAAAACCATAGAGAAAAACATGGAATCGGGAATAGAACAAACTGAAATTGGATTAGAAGGGGATAATACAATATGAGAAGAACTTAAACCATTTATCATTCCCCCTCCAAAACCAAGAAACACTACATACCAACAAATTCAAATTCCTGGTGATCCAAACTGGGTCGACATAGTTAGTCCAGAAAAAGCTATTTTTGGGAACCCTGATACTATAGTTTCGCAAGTAACAAATACAACTGTTGAATCAGAGGTAGTAGGATCCTCAAAAGGGCCAGTAGGAGATAGTTATTTTGTCAAAAGGAATCCAACAACAAAAACAGAGAGGTGGGATTTCACACCTTCTCCAAAGAAAGATCAGATTGCATAGACAATTTTTGGTAATCCTTTTAACATGATAGAAAGGGAAAGAGAGAGAGAATTGGAGAGAAGAGAAAGAGAAATGGATAGAAGAGAGAGGGAAGTAATTCATGTTGAACATGAATAAGAAGGACAAGTAGAGAATGAGCCAAGACCAGAACCCACTTTTGGGTTTCCAATTTTGGATTTGGTCCAAAATGTCAATATGAAAAATATCCCACCCTCGACACTACCAACCTTTTATGGGAGAAGTAGTGAAGATCCAGATGTCTTTCTTTTCAAATTTGATATCATGTGCAAGAGTTATAACTATCTCCAGGATGCACATAATCTGAAGTTGTTTCCTGCTACCCTAAAAGATTCTGCATTACGCTGGTTCATGAGTTTAGGGGAGTATAGCATTAGATCTTGGAAGATATGAAGGCAGCATTTTTAAAGAAGTACAAAGACTATTGTAGACCCAATGATTCTCGAAATGATATTTTTAATATGCAACAACATGATGATGAGAGCCTTGAGGATTTCCTAGAAAGGTTTACATATATTCTTCAAAAATCTAAATATAATGGTCTCCAAGATGAAGCAATCAAAACTCTTTTCTTAAAAGGGGTTTTATATGAATACATTGACACTCTCAACTTAATGGATTCATGAGACATTTATCAAAAAAACTTTGAAGAAATCAGTGAACTATGTAGAACTTATTCGAGAAGTAGGGGGGAAATGGTAAAAAGTGTGAGAGAACCTGTCAACAGAAACACCAGTGTATCCACATATGGTGGAGTTACTAGAATGGAACTGGGAAACCTTTTGGAAAATTTCAAAACATATATTTTAGGAACAATTAGTTCTCAGTTAGACCCTCTGAAGATTAAGAAAAAGAAGGAAGAGGAAAGCCCTGTATTAAGCATATTCTGCCCGAAATGTAGAAAAAGGCATCCTTTATGGGAATGTCCTTTGGACAGTATTTTTGTATGTGGAATTTGTACTGAAAATCATGCAACAGAAGAATGTCCATCCTTATAATGTCATCAAGGACCCCAACAGGTTTTACAATTGTTCTATCAACAAGTTCAAGAATTGTAGGGGTAGGGTGAAGGAATCAACTTAGTTGTAACAACTCAACAGTATTGATGGTCAATATATTAATGGTTGCACCCAAGTCGACTAAAGTATTACCAATAGAAACATTATTGATAGCAACTGATACTATTGGGTTCCCGGGATTGGCATACTTCACAATCTTAGGAGCTTCAGAGATATAATTCGATAATTCTCCTACCAGGTGTATCATGGGTGGATCTTTTTGTTTTCGACCTGGTTTCTTAATGCAAAGTTCTCTAATGGTCTTGGCATAGATCATAACATCTCTGATTGCTTGTAACAATGGAATCTTAATGCAGACATTTTTTAGTTCATTCATGATGTCAAACTCAGGTTGAGCAATTGGTTTTTCAATAAGCAACCTCTTAGGAAAAGGAGGTGTTCACGGAACCTGAGTTTGTATGTTTTGATGTGATTCATATACTTTATTCTTTGGAATGATGATATCTTTTAAAGATACTCCATTTGATAAATCATCTATAGGTTCTTCTTCATGTTCTTGGATAATCACTGTTAGTGTTGTTCTTTTTACAGGTTGATTTTTATTTAAAGTTTTCCCAGATCTCAATTGTATTTCTTATACGGAAATGGGGTTTATGGTGTAAGCTGGAAAATTTTGAAAATCAACATTATGGAGTGGCAGAGGTGGTCTGTTATCCAAATTTTGCTACGAAATTTTGTTGCAAAATTTCTTGTAGCTAACTATTTTTGCAGTTTACTTCAAGCTCAAATTTTGAGCATATGGTGATATATCTCAAAAAACTGAAAGACGATTTTCTCAAAAACTGGCTCATCTACAAAAACCTCTCAGGTTTTCCACAGGTGTCATGGTTTGGGATATTCAAAGAGATATTTACAATCTATTTTACATATTTTTGCCAAATTTAATTAGTTAAAAACTAGAAGGCCATAGGTAGTGTCGAGGACAGCAAAATAATCGCAAAATGACCAGGATTGTTCCACATGCCTCATCGTCTCATCAATATTACATTGATAGAAATACCATCGAACCTTGACACATGATATTTAAGAGACCATGACATGACTACAAGAATCAATTAGAAACAAAAAAAAAATGTTTTGACTTTTTAAATTTATACTCACTAACAACAACCATAGTGGGAACGTACAACAATTTGTTGGAACTATAATTTCATGGAGAGATGGGTTGTATCCCTGTGAGTGATATTCTGTTACAAAAATTGTCAAGGGAGAAAGTGATTTCTCGTTGTGAGAATTCTTGTTGCGGTTGCATATTCTTGAAGTCCCATGACATAACATGGTTTAAGGTTCACAGTGTACTAAGTAAAATATTTACATAAATATTACTCTCCTTAAAAGTGTGGAACAATTCCACTTAAGCAACTTGTGTTATATGCTTGGCATGAATTTCAAACACCCTTCACAATATAAGACATCGTACAATTTTCTTTTCATTTAATGAAATATGAGAATTCAAATGCCAGAACTTTTACACCTTATCCCTCACATTATCTAGAAGTCTATCTCAATATGGATACCTACAAATAATAGCCCAACATCCAAGTTCATCATCCTCCTCTAATTGAACCCATATTTTTTCATGCTTCCATGGTGTTTTCCTTAAGGTTTTGAACAATTTTGAAATCATTGACATCAAACATTGATTCAATTCCTTTTGCAAGGGCACCTATCAAATAATTTATGAATTCTCTACAAGTAACTTTGATATCTCTAGATCATTTTTTTCCAAGTGAGGAAAAGGCCAAGGTCATGATTTTCTATAATGATTTATTAATTCTATAATGATTTATTAATTCTCTACAAGTAACTTTGGTATCTCTAGATCACTTTTTTCCAAGTGAGGAAAGGGCCAAGGTCATGATTTTCTATAATGTTTCATTTACATTACTGTCTTTGCCACTTTTAATGCCCAATAATCAAACTAAATCTCTTAGATTTGTGTGCTTAAAGACTCTACATAACATTTGAGCTTTTGAGCTTGTGATATGAAAAATTTACCTTGGAAATGAATTTTGACCTTCCCATTTACTTTATCTCAATTACATGATCGTGTATCATTGGTCCCATTTCTTTTATTTTAGTTATATCCATGTTCTCTATAAAATTATCGTCAAAGTGGATGTTGCTACAACTACCAATTAAACTTTATTAAATGATCAGTGTGGCAAGATCATTTAAACTTTTTTGAAGTTGGCGCTGGCAAAAGGGGCCTTGCTTAGCAAGACTGCCTGGCCCACTGCTGCTACAGAACCTTTCAGCTGAGATCTTGCGTTGTTTCACACCGTTTAATTAGTGCTAGTAGGGGAACTTCCATCTGTTTGTTTTTCCCTCTTCCCTCTCAAGCTCAAAAACTGTGCATAGCCTTGGGGAAATTCAATGAGTTTGCAACAAGCCACAATCCTTCTTATCTCATAACCCCAACTCTGGGTGGCATTCATGCGAAACGCCTACAGTTGGGTGGTGAAATAGATAAACTTAAACTTAGCTGTGACCCAAGAAATCAGCGTCAATTTTTTCTCCATGGGATTTGAAAATTACTTCCTGGTTTTCAATATTCCCGGCATGTAAATCTCTTATTGCACATTCTGATGTAACAGCACCGAAAAATAATACACCTTCCCCTAGTATTTTGAGAATCTTTGGGAACAAAGAGAATGAAATTCATGATCAGAAACTGCAAAACAACCTCTCTTATTTTCCAAATTTTTACATTTGTGTGATCTTTTATTCTTTCAGAATGACACTAATTCACACTAAAACGTAGCATTATTAACGCAACAATTGGTGTCACGGCTAAGTCTTTCCTCCACTGTTCATTGCTTAGACAATATAAGAGAATCTCAGATAAAAATAAGTAAAAGAACATGCGTATACAGAAATAGTGTTGTGACATGAAGATGAAACATTGTTTATAGCAAATATTTGTCATTTTTCCTATCAAGAAAATTGTAGATTTTGGGCTGAAAATTGAATTCAGTGATGATGAGCCATAAGAAATGCAGTGGCACAAAGTTTATACAGAGCATGAGAGAGCAACCTGTATGACCATTCTTTGAAGTTCCAGTCCCATAGGAAGGCATGCTGATGTTGGCTTGCAAATTAAGTAAAACAAAATTATGGCATCAAAGATCAGGTCGTTTCTGTATGCATAAACTTGCAGAAATGAGAATAAAAGGTTTAGCTATGGACTTAGACATTATCAATTCTGCTGTCTAAAAGCTTGGATTTATGCAAAACATTACCAAGTCTAAGATTGGAGTAAGTCGTGCTCGAAGGTTTCTTGATTTAGTTCACTTAGACATTAGTGAACTGATGCACACAGCTTCTTCGCATAGTGCCACAAGATACTCTGTTACACATAACCACCCTGAGTGTTCTACAAAGGCCATAGAGGGATATCATTAGCCACAGGGAAGAACGCATCCAGTCAATTGTTTATGTTAGATTTCAAGAGAAATATCTGATCATTGTCACCTTGTATATTGACAGTACAACCTTGATCAGCAATAAGCATGGATCAGAAGGCTAAGCTGCCAATTGATTTTGAAATGGTGGATCATGGAGAAATTGCTTAATGCCTTGGCATACAAGTATTGAAGGACAGGGCTAGAACAACGATTAGTTTAAGCCAAAAAACAATTAATTGTAAATGCTTCGAAGAAGATTGGAATGGTGGATCATGGAGAACTTGCTTAATGTCTTGGCATACAAGTATTGAAGGACAAGGCTAGAAGAACGATTCATTTAAGCCAAAAAAAATTAATTGGAAATGCTTCGAAGAAAATTGGAATGGAAAGCCATTGGGTACTCCAATGGAAGCAACCTTTGAAATTTAAAAAGAGAAGTACCCCAAGACAAATGAAGAAATTGAAAACATGAAGCAAGTGCCCTATAAGAATGGAGTAGGGAGTATCATATCTACCATGGTCTGCGCTAGACCAGATATTGCTTTTGATGTAACATGAGCTAGTTAGGTCCCCAGCATCTATTGTCACAAACTGTGAAGCAAATACATCAATATCTGACAGAAACAGTTGATTATAGCAATAGTTTCAGTCAGAATTACTCATAGTGAAGAACTCCAACAGCTCTTAGGGGTTCTGTAATGGTAAACTGAGAAGGCAATGTTCACAATGGGAAGCCATCACAGGCTATGCTTTCTATTTGACAATAAGATAGCAAATTGCAATTAGTATAATGATATGGCAGCAAGAGACACTCAACTATTGCTCTGTCAAGCACAGATATATAACAACAAAAGATCTAAGAGTGGTTGAAAAGGCTACTTGCAGATATTGTAGATAATAAGTTGAATGGTCCTATGCAGCTTGGATGCAACACTCAAAGTTGCATTTCTATCACAAAGAATCCAAGATTTCACAGTAGAACGAAAGAGAGTAAGTTGTTGCAAAAAGTGTTGGAGGCTAGCTTCGCATCCACATCACAGAAGGTGAAGTGGAGTGACGGAAATTGCTTAGTTGTGCTTGTCCATTAGCAACTGCTTTCAAGGAGCAAACAAAAAGTAAAACCTTGTCTTTTTGTTTCTCTCTAGAATATAGCAGATCTATTACTTTTGGTGTATATTATGCTTTGATTGTGGTTCATAAATACACACAGTAAGAGCAGAAGAAAAAATAATGCCTCCCTCCACCTAAGCCTCGAGGACAAAGCAAGTGCTACCAACTGACAATCTGAATCTGCGGCAACTACTATCAAGGAGAAAACAAAAAGTAAAACCTTCGGTCTTTTTTGCTTGTCTTTCTTGCTCCCTCTATGTATTGTCTGAATTATAGCAGGTTTAATACTTTTTGGTGTTTATCATGCTTTTGATTGTGGTTATTAAATACATACAGGAAGGGAAGAAAAATAATTTATGCCTCACTCCACCTGAACGTCAAGATAAAGTGACTGCTACCCACTGACAATCTGAGGCTTGAGACAAAAAATGGTAATAGAGGTAGAAACTGACAATTTGATAAGAAAGAAAGTAAACCTCATTCATCACAGAAACTAAAAAACGCTCTCAGGAATATTAATACTGAGCGACCCAACCGTGGACCCCCTTCCTAGAGAATGGGTAAAGTTTATTTTTGATGAGATCTCCAAAGGGAACCCAGGTTTAGCAGGTGCAGAGGGTGCTTTCAGAAATCACTAAGGGGGTATTAAAGGAATCACCTTCGAATTCCTCAGACTCAACTAATAATCAAACAGAGCATCCAGGGTATTGATTACCCACAACTTCGAAAATATGGATGCTCTAATCGGGTTATTGATGACTCCTTGAAACTTGGCTTGAAAAAAATATTTTCACAGGGGGGTCCAGATTAGTCATTATCACATCAATGGGCAAAACCAAAAAACATTTTGTGGATCAGATAGAAAAATCACATGGATCGAGCTGGCCCCTGAAAACCTTGAAGATCACAAGTTCGTTGAAATATAAAGATCTGCTAACAAACTAGCAGCCWAGTTAGAGAACAAGGTGATCTTTAGCAAATCAGACAATATCATGAGGTTTGGGACCCCAACTCCATRGAACAGCCCAATTAGAAGACTACATTGAAGGATATGATATCAACTAGGAAGTGAGATGGCCCCTTCTCAATGCTTAAGGTCACACAGACAAACGATCTTTATGACTCTTCATATCCTTCTTGAATTTGGCTTCCGCCTCAAATCATACCCCAGTGTGTGTGGAGATTTAGGACAGACTTTCTCCAGCAGATTGACAGTATAGCAGAATTGAAATTCCCTCCTGATAACTATGCAAAATTCAATGCAACAGCCTCTTCATATTCATGGGAGCAGCTTCAGCTTGCCACCTTTCTTTTCTACTTAGTCCTTGCTGCTCATTGCTGCATGGCAATCAAAGATGGGGGRCACATTTGCCTACAGAAGAAGGGGCCAGCAACGCACGAGAGTCTAGGTAGCAGAGGCCACTCATGCAACTGCAGAAGACCACCTAACKGATCCTTTTAWAGCCAAGGGTGATTTAGTAGTTTCATGGAGAAGTGCGGTCAGSAATAAAAAATCAGCACTCCAAAGAGGAGCCTGTAGAAGAATCTCAAATGAGCAGATTCYTGAATCTGTGCGTCAACTTGAAAGCCTTGTCCAAGAAAGAGCTGAGCTCCAGACACAGGGATGAGCTTCTAGCAAAAGGTTCTCAGCTCTCTGAACCACTTTCTGACAGCAATCAGGTGCCTAGATAACTACCATTCTTGGCATAAGGATGAGACTCTAAAACAAATTGGTTCTCAAGCATTTGGAAACCATAGTCGAGGGCCTTTGGAGCCAAGATCCACCATAGTTGAGGGCCTTTGGAGCCAAGATCCACCATCGTTGAGGAGGAGCCACCTGCAGCACAAGAGCAGAACTCCGTAAAGTGCAAGTGACACTTCAGTGCAATATGCTTACTGTTGTGAATGTTCAGTCTTCCTCTAGGAATCAGTAGTATGCCTCAAAAAAACTGAAGTTTTCTATATTTTGATATGGTTGTTTGGGTGCACCATTTAGTTTGTCTATTGACAGCTTGTATCCTTTTGAATTTTAAACTTGTGTGTACAAGGCAGGATGCACTCTGCCCACATGAATGTACGGAATCTCTCTTTAAAGCACTTCCAGATATATATAAACAGAAAAAAAGGCTTTCTTATAAAAATTATTAAAACCGAGTGAACTACTTTGATGACCTCCTAAATGGATTCCATGTATTGCTGAATGTCAAGTAAGCCAAATATATCTTTACCCATTTAATGAGCACGCTTGTTTAACTAGAAAAACTTAATGCACCCACTATAAGTACCAATTTATAACAACAGTACAACTTATTAATCCCATCTCACAGCAGAATCTTCTAGCAGTACGGAAATGAATATCATAGATACTGAATCTGTACTATAGAATCATAGTTGAACAACAATGCAAATTTCTGCCAAAGTCTGCTACTGAAGATTACAATTAAGAAAAAGGTTAGCCCTTAAACCACAAACAAAGATTTGTTTATAGCTTCCAACAGATCAGTTTCTAACCAGATTAAAACCACAAACAAAGGCAAAACGTAACTGCAGTTGGAAGAAAGAAACAAATCTCAAAACTGACAAACTTGTCATATTTCCACATTGTAAGATGACTAGGATTTCCATATTTATCACCTGCCCACCACCCTGCAGAAAAACTTTTCCAAGCAGAAAAAGAATTTCACAAGAACATAATGACCTGTCCAAAAAATTAGCCTCACTAGACAGATTTTTTTTAAATGAGTAATCTACCAAAGGTTGGGTATTTGAGAACCGTGCCTGCAATGTTCTACTTAATGAAACTGAGGTAGTTGCCAAGATAAATTTCCTAAGAAATTCATTTCATTATCAATGCTAGATAAATTTCCTAAGAAATCCATTTCATTGTCAATGCTTCTTGCAGAGGTTTGTACAGTAAAACACTAGTATCTCCACAAATGCTAAAACATTTGTTTCTTTTACTAAGAATCAGTAAGATAAAACCAATGGCATTTATAGAACTACCAATTCATCAAATTTCCACATTGTAAGATGACTAGGATTTCCATATTTATCACCTGCCCACCACCCTGCAGCAAAACTTTTCCAAGCAGAAAAAGAATTCCACGGGAACATAATGACCGTCCAAAAAATTAGCCTCACTAGACAGATTTTTTTWAAATGAATAATCTACCAAAGGTTGGGTATTTGAGAACCATGCCTGCAATGTTCTGCTTAATGAAACTGAGGTAATTGCCAAGATAAATTTCCTAAGAAATTTATTTCATTATCAATGCTAGATAAATTTCCTAAGAAATCCATTTCATTGTCAATGCTTCTTGCAGAGGTTTGTACAGTAAAACACTAGTATCTCCACAAATGCTAAAACATTTGTTTCTTTTACTAAGAATCAGTAAGATAAAACCAATGGCATTTATAGAACTACCAATTCATCAAATTTCCACATTGTAAGATGACTAGGATTTCCATATTTATCACCTGCTCACCACCCTGCAGCAAAACTTTTCCAAGCAGAAAAATAATTTCACAGGAACATAATGACCTGTCCAAAAAATTAGCCTCACTAGACAGATTTTTTTAAATGAATAATCTACCGAAGGTTGGGTATTTGAGAACCATGCCTGCAATGTTCTACTTAATGAAACTGAGGTAGTTGCCAAGATAAATTTCCTAAGAAATTCATTTCATTATCAATGCTAGATAAATTTCCTAAGAAATTCATTTCATTATCAATGCTAGATAAATTTCCTAAGAAATTCATTTCATTATCAATGCTAGAAAAATTTCCTAAGAAATCCATTTCATTGTCAATGCTTCTTGCAGAGGTTTGTACAGTAAAACATTAGTATCTCCACAAATGCTAAAACATTTGTTTCTTTAAATAAGAATCAGTAAGATAAAACCAATGGCATTTATAGAACTACCAATTCATCAAATTTTCACATTGTAAGATGACTAGGATTTCCATATTTATCACCTGCCCACCACCCTGCAGCAAAACTTTTCCAAGCAGAAAAAGAATTCCACAGGAACATAATGACCTGTCCAAAAAATTAGCCTCACTAGACAGATTTTTTTAAAATGAATAATCTACCAAAGGTTGGGTATTTGAGAACCATGCCTGCAATGTTCTACTTAATGAAACTGAGGTAGTTGCCAAGATAAATTTCCTAAGAAATTCATTTCATTATCAATGCTAGATAAATTTCCTAAGAAATCCATTTCATTGTCAATGCTCCTTGCAGAGGTTTGTACAGTAAAACACTAGTATCTCCACAAATTCTAAAACATTTGTTTCTTTTACTAAGAATCAGTAAGATAAAACCAATGGCATTTATAGAACTACCAATTCATCAAATTTCCAGGCAGAGTCTTCATTGGAACACACATCACAGACTACGATATAATTTCAAACTTCCAGGAAAAACCTTCATTTGTTAGAATAGAGCACAAACAGATGACCATATAATTTCAAAAATGTAGGCATATGCAATTAAGTATCAAAAGACTAGAAAAAAATATCAGGAGCTTAAAATCTCTGAAATTTCAGAAAACCCTACAACCCCATAGGATTTTATCAGACCGGAAAACAACACCATCTGAATGATCTTTTATAGAGCACCAGATTATCAATGGCAGGATTCTGCAAAAGTATACGCTACTAAAACATAAAGTTTCTAAGTTATTGACTCCATCTGTGCTAAAAATCAATAGACCCTCCTAGAAATAATGATAGCTAATACCATCAACCTAATCAGAGCGATGTGAAAAGTGAAACCCATTCCCATCGTTTCTAAGAATCGGGTACAATCACCATATTCTGAAAACCTCTACTCCCAACATTAAAGTTTGCAGTAACCACTGGAATGTATGAAGAGAGAAAAAAGATTTCAATCTTCTAAGCTGCTGCAGGGAGGTCTTTCACCCATGAATCTAGAGGCTTACCAATGGAGTAAACAATGAAACCAATCTTCCTAAGCTTCTCCACATCAACAATGTTCCGACCATCAAAAATGAATGCAGGCTTCTGCATATTGTCATGAATTTTCTGATAGTCCAGAGTCTTGAACTCATCCCACTCAGTTAAAATGCACACTCCATGAGCATCTTTGGTTGCTTCATAAGCATCCCAAACCACACTGACTTGCTTGATAGCCGAAGGGCTCATAGGTTGCAGATGAGGAGGATGGTCCCAATCAAATTTGTTCATGGAGAGGTCCCTCTGAATTTGATCCTCTGTTACTTGTGGATCATAAATGCTGATATTCGCTTTGTCTCCAAGAAGCCCCTTGCATACATCAATGGCAGGAGTTTCTCGAGTGTCGCCAGTATCCTTCTTGAATGCAAATCCAAGAACTGCAATTTTCTTTCCTGATACTGTGTTAAACATTGAGGAAACTACACGGTTTACAAACCTTGACTTCTGATAGTCATTTATCTTAATGACTCCCTTCCAGTAGTTTGCCACTTCCACAAGTCCATTGCACTCACAAATATAAATCAGGTTCAAAATATCCTTCTGAAAACAAGACCCGCCAAAACCAACACTAGCATTCAAGAACTTTGGACCAATTCTCGAATCCTTACCAACAGCATAAGCAACTTCTGTAACATCTGCCCCAGTTGCTTCACACAGGGCTGACATTGCATTCACCGACGAGATTCTCTGGGCCAAAACTGCATTTGCAGCAAGCTTTGAGAGCTCTGCAGACCACAGATTTGTAGCAATAATCCTGTCTTCGGGAACCCAGTTAGCATAAACTGCCTTCAAAGCTTCCACTGCTTTCTGTCCTTCCGGAGTCTCCCGTCCTCCAATAAGGACACGATCAGGATTCAGAAGGTCTTGAATTGCAGTTCCTTCAGCAAGAAACTCTGGATTCGAAAGAATTTGAAAATTAATTCCCTTTGTATTATGTGTGAGAATTTTCTCAATTGCCTCTGCTGTTTTTACAGGAACTGTAGACTTCTCGACAACAATTTTGTCAGATCTTGAAACATCCGCAATCATTCGAGCTGCGCTTTCCCAATAAGTTAGATCTGCAGCTTTTCCAGCCCCAAGACCCCGGGTTTTAGTAGGTGTGTTTACAGACACAAAGATAATGTCTGCTTCCAAAACATGCTTCTCCACATCAGAGCTGAAAAAAAGATTTTTCCCTCTGCAACTTTTTACTACTTCATCCAGACCAGGCTCATAGATCGGCAACTGGTCACTATTCCAGGCGGCAATCCTGGCAGATGAAATATCTACTACAACGACTTCAATGGCGGGGCATTTTAGTGCAATGATGGCCATTGTTGGCCCCCCGACATATCCAGCTCCAAGACAGCAGATCTTCACCATCTTTACCTGTAGAAGAAACAGAAGACCTCAATCCAACAATTCAAAGCAAAGATCAGTTAAAATACAACTTAATTAAGCCAATCTAATAGCTTTCGTGGAAAGAAATATTCCAAGGCGTTTCATTGTCAAATGATTCGGCTCGGAAATGTGGTCGACAAGAACCATTGTATGGAGTTTCCAACCAAGAAATACGATCAGCTTCAAATGTTAACAAAATATGCAGGTTCGTAAAAACTTCAAGACTAACTCATCTAAATTCGTATGCAAACAGGCAGAATCTCTGAAACCTGCCTAAGATCACAAACCAAAAACAGATACGGGCTTCGTATTGGTTGCTGAAAAAATCTTTGAAACCAGATCTCTACGATTTCAACCAGATGCATAGAATTTCAGCTTGAAAATGCAAATGCATTCAGATCAGGACGATTTAAACATGTAGATCAGAAATCTGAACAATTCAAGCAATGCTTTCCAACCAAAGAAAACAAAACCCAGAGAATTGACCAAACTTATCGCCAAATTAGTGGGATATTCTTCGTAATCAGAGATTTAAAGACAAATGAGATCAGATCTGGACAATTTAAACTTGCAAACCTACTTGTTAACTAAAACTCAAAATACCTGAGTTGAAATTGAGCTAATAAGTGCAAATGAAAAAGGATTTCCGCAAAGAAACCTGTCATAATAGCCACAAACAACTCAAATTCAACGGATCTTCTTTAAGAAACCGAAAAAAAAATAAAGACACATTATTTACACAACATCAAGATAAACAGGCTGTGGTTTAAGCACTCACCCTGCTCGGTCTCAGAGATCCAAAGACCTGTAACGGACGATGAGAACAGGAGATAGAAGCGCGTTTAGAAGACTCGCCCGGCACTGCTTAAATATGTTTAGCGCGTCCAAACCCGTTGAAGATCTGACTCCCCGCACCGCCGGCACGGCCCTACCTTTATTGATAAAAGAATATTTAAAACATTATTTCACACGGTTCCTTCTAGGTAAAAAATATCACTCGTACCAACATACTCACAACTGTCGCACCATGCATCCAACCCTTGATTAAAATCATAAAATAATTATTAACATCTCTATCTTTATGAGTTTTCACGGTCCAGATCTCGGCAAAGCCATCATTTTTTACGATAATAATGACGCCTCGTCGGCAAATTTTTCTACATAAACGTTAAATTGGGGGAGAAACGTTGAATGCAAGTCAAATACGCAAAAATGCTCCGGATTTGCCGGAGACGTGTGCTCACCGGATGAAAAATAATGACATCTTGTTGAAAAAAAATCTAGAATAAGATTATTCCAAGCAAAGTCAATTAAAGGGAGCTCATGCATTACTCCTTAAGCTAAAACAGAGGCCCCTGTCTAAACTAAAATTTGTAACCCTAACCTCGATAAAGGAATAGTTGCCGCTATATTACACCTGTTTAACGCGTAAAAACCTAATTAACAGCGTTTTTTCAGCTGTTTAACATGTAAAAGCCTAGTTAAACGACCTTCTTTGGGAAAAAAATGCTTAAATGAACCGCAATCAACGGAAAACGTTTAAATACTAAAGTCAAATTACCTGAGATTGGCGTCCTTGGGAACTACTTCCAGCCTGTAAGCTTGAATATGGCAAGATCGTTATACGCAGAGTCTCTATAACGGACAAAATTGCTTCTGCGAAACCCCTGTTTAAGATTTGTATTGCCAAGCCAGTGCTCACTTCCTGTAATTTATAGTATTGCCGCCATTAATGCGGTTTTTATTTTTCAAATTAAAAAATGAAATAATAAGATATTTTAAAAGAGAAGTTATGTTATTATTTGTATATTTTGGGGATTTTCCATAAATTAAGTTTTTTTTGGGTCCCACAAACAAATAAATATTCTTATACATTAATTTAATATTTCAAAATGGAATTATTATTTAAAATTTAAATAAAAAATTTAATATATTGTTTTAAAAATTAATTTAATATCTCACTACACTATTAACTAAATTATTTATTATTAAAAATTTCATATTAATATTTTTAAAATATTAATTTAATATTACTAAATTAATTTATTATTAAAAATTTCATATTAATATTTCAAAATTTAAAAAATATTACTTCTCATATTAATATTAATTTAATATTTTTTAAAATAACTTCAATCGAACCCATACTAAAAACATAACTAATTCATTCCACACTTCACCATCTTTAAATTATATTATTTTATTTTATTTTTAACGTAAACACCCCTTATTTTTTTTTGGGTAGAGGGGATTTATCTCCCCTCAAATCCATTCCACTAGTATACTATGAAAGCCCGATCTTTAAATTATATTATTATTATATTAACCTTTTTTTTTATTTTGGATAAAGGGGATTTATCTCCACCAAATCCGGCTATTTTATTAGTGGATTCGGAAAGTTTGATTTTTAAATTATATTATAATAATAATAATAATAATCTATTTTTAAGGTCACGGTCATTTGACTGGTAAAGTCTACTAAGGTATACATACCCTACCCTCCTCTAGATTTGAACCCGTGACCTCTTAAGAAGAAACACATGTTCTTAACCATTAGGCCCATATCAATAAAAAATCTTATGTATCAATTTAACATAAAACTAAACTACAATCTTAAATTAAATTATTATTATTATTTAACAAAAATGATTATGTTTTGTATTAAATAAAAGAAGGGTTGTGGTCATACTACCAACCGTTTAATACAAGCAAAAAGAAATGACCCTATTAAAAAAATCTCCATAATATTAAAAAATGCTAGGAATTACTTTATATTTAACCTATTTTTTTAATTCTAGGATTAGTATTGACTATGTGTGACTTGTATAAAGCCTTACAAATTAACCAAGCAAAATTCCTATAGTTGATGACAGTAGAAATTGGTCTACGCTTTTACATGTTTAGACTGTTGTTCCACAATGTCTTCCTACGTCGCTATTGCTCGCTCATGTCCAAATGAACCTACATAAATCATTGGTGAGGCAAAGTGCCTCAACTCTACAAACCTATGGTTTTGCTCCAACTCCAAGTGTCTAACTCTCTCTTGCAATTCTTTGATTTGGTCTTCTTGCTCTTCCAACTTCTCATGATTGCTCTCTTCCCCTTTTTACATCAGGGTTAATTTGCTCTTATGCTTCTTCAATTTGGCCTTCATCCTGAGCATTTGCTTTCAAGTTGCTTTTAACTCCAATTCATAATTATGTACCTAGTCCCTTCTCCATGTCTTTGTTCTCCCCATTACATGTGCAACAACCTCTTGATTGTCATCACAAAGGCACTCACAATGGTGAATAGAATCCCAAAGGTGGTCCTGGTTATTTTCCATTTTGCTATTATCAAATAACATACACTTGAAAATTGCACCAAGTTATTTTATCCCCACGGAGCTAGATAGATAGGAAAACATATCCCATATTTTGAAAGGATTACTATTCAATGATATGTAGACTATCATAGATATTCCACTGGAACAGTTCATCGCAACAAATCTTACAATATTCTGAAATCTTTTATTATGTAGTTTATTACCTTAGATCTCAGATTTAATATTACTAGTGTAGCGCTTAAAATTATGGAAATAACTAAAACTGAAATGAAAGAAACAAGCAAATGAACATAAGATGTGACCTAGGAAACCCAATACATGAAAAAATCTAGCTAGAAGGTGAGGCCTATGCTATGCTCTCTTTTTCTTAGTTATGAAATGAAGGTACAAAGAAAGGGTCACTCACTATGGAGTTGTCATGGACAATGTGGCCTGAATGGTTGTTACAAAATCTTCTACCTCCTCTGTTATGCTTCAATATCCCACTCCTAGATGCTCTACTCAACTATGGAACAATAACAATACTAAAATAATGGAACCCATTCCTTTCCTAATAACCCAGTATTTAACATAGCTTGATAGCCATAGAAGGTCAGGGTTACAATTTTTTCATGCTTCAACCCTCAATTAGTGTTATGGTTTTCGACCCTTTATAATCTTCTTGAAAGTCCACATGTGACTAGCCCCGCATGTGTAAGTAATGGGCACTAACATGGCATCCACTTGGTACCATGGTGGTCAACATGTTTGGTCAACTTGCGGGAGGCATAACCTCCACATACAAACTCTGATTGAGGTGATTTTTTGCATTGTTGGAAAGTTTTCAATGTCTAGAATACCATCTAGGGATTTCAAGCTAGGCTTACAACGTTTTGACCCCAAAAAGTGTTGTTTGGTGTCTCAAACCAACTCTAGAAGTTTATGGACCCCAAATCACCAAACTAGGGCCTACCCCTAAAATGGGCCTTGCAAGCTAATTCTTCCAATTTTTCCACCTAGAAAGTATCAAGATAAATGACAAAATTATATAATGATCCATTTCAGATCATTGAAGCTTAAAAAAAAATTATAATACCAACCTAAGAGAGGGAATTCCCAAGTTGGCTCTAAGTGCCATGGAGAAAAAATAATAATGGGCCTTTCAAAATAAACTCCACACGAAAGTAGGTGGCCCAACCAAGTAGGCTTCCCAAGAATTTACGAACAAATATCCTCAAAGATAACCAACAAAGTACCTGAGCTTGGAGCTCGAGCTTGAATTACTACAAGCAACAAGGTCTTGCATTCCTTGAACCCAAATGATCCATGTGGATATCGGAGGCCACCCATCTATTCCATTGGCTCGAAAAACAATTTTCCACCTTGGCAGTTTTTCAGGTTCCAAACTTCTTGAGGCCCTAAACGATGTTTTTTTGGGGATTTGGGGCTAATAAACTATCAAAGGAACTAGCTTGGGCTAGTCGAAAATTGTTCTTCTCAGTTAGACCTTTCCAACGGTGTATCGAGCACCCCAAACAGAGATCGTATGCAAAAGTTACACCCCCGAAAAGTTGACATATCACCTACCCCCATCGGGGCCCGCAAACCTTTTGGCTTTTCATCTTTCGGGGTTAGGGTTTTGGGTTTTACTTATGTTAAAAAGGCCTTTGGAGCCTCATTGTAACAATCATCTTCTTGTGAATGTGAGTAGCTGTCACATATCTTCTCAGAGATAAGCTACCACCATTTTAACAAGTCTTTCACTCTGTGTTTTTACAATCTCTGTACATTTCTTTCATCAATAGAAATCATGTATTACTGCATTTCTTTGTTTTTAACAATATTTATGTGTATTTCATTGTAATATCTATGCTTTCATTTCGTTCTAAAAAATTCACCAAAACCAAACCTCTAATTCGTTGCAGTGTTTTCCTTGGAATCCTTCCCTAATATGCTTCCTAGACCACCCTTCCAATTGAGGCTAGACCTTCCAACCAAGAGAAACAAAAGGATAAGGACGATAAGTAAATCATTCATCCATAACCACATTGGAAGCTTCTAAATGCACATCGATAGATGTGAATTGATCCCACACACTCTACACCATATCATCTTACTAGGGCTCATAATGCAAACCTTCTGCAAGTAATAACCAACAACACAACAGGTTGTCCCTGTAGTCCTTTGCAATTACATGTTGTCAATTTGATGCCACTTGTCATAGGCTATTGAAATTTTCATTTAATAAGAGAGTA
This sequence comes from Picea engelmannii, assembly GCA_009831015.1. Lineage (NCBI taxonomy): Eukaryota > Viridiplantae > Streptophyta > Pinopsida > Pinales > Pinaceae > Picea > Picea engelmannii. The sequence goes on along the minus strand of ML834544.1, from coordinate 3,086 downwards.
GGTAAATAACTTACTAGAGAGGTTGTGATTTACCTCTCCCCCATTTTTCCAAAAAAACCAAGAGATAAAGAGCATGCCTTTTTTTTCATCATATTTTTTTGGATAATTAAGCCCTTTGAGAATATGGAATTTTTTTACTTCCTCAAATCCTTTTAACAATTTGTAAATAGAACATATCAATCTATTAAGATGAAGGCCTTTACGAAGGGATTTAGATACTAGCTAATAAAATCACTTTCATTATCCAATTATCCAAAATCCTAGCTAAATAGCCAAAACCTCAACCTCGTTGTTTGAAGTTTTACCATTCTCTAAGCATAAGAAATTTCTAATTTTCATACATAGTTGAAAATAACCTCGCACCTACTATTTCTTTTAAATAAATTATTATTATTATTATAAATTTAAATTGAATAATAATTTTTTTAAATAAAAAATAAATTTTATTTTAACCATTTCGATGTCTACTTTAACATTTGTTTTTTTACATAAAGTCTTCCTCTTTTTGTGATCTAAAGGGCATAAATTATAACTCCCCATTAATAAATATAACTAATATAATAAAAGTTTAACAAACACTTTGTAAATTTCAAGGGTTATGGATTTGGTTAAGTAATTAGTTAGTTCCATTTTAATTTTAAATATAAATATTTAACATTGAAAATACCATTTTAACAAATACTTTGTAAATTTCAAGGGTTATGGATTTGGTTAGGTAATTAGTTTAGTTACATTTTAATTTTAAATATAAACATTGAAAAGACTTTTTATCAAATTGAATTTATGTTATTTTATTTTAGATTTTAAAATTTCATTAATATGATCTATATTATTTTATTTTGTGTTTATGTAAAAAAAAATATTGATTTATGTTTTTTTTCAAAAAGAAAAAAATTAACTCTCGGATGGGGTGGCATTGCGGTCCACGCGGCAGGCTATGGGCGAAGGCACAAGGCGTCGTGGCACACCGCCATGTGATGGGCGCGTGCTACAACCCACCACCCTTCCCATCGCTTAAATATTTTTACAGCTGAAGCGAGGGCGCATTTATGCGCCGGTCCTCTCCCCTCTGTGGTATATTCAATTCAACCGGTTAACTATGCCAGGAGCGCATTACGTTATGGTGATTGCAGGGCTCTTCCCTGTGCAGCGCGGGCTCCTCTATGTTATCCTCCCTTGGCACGAAGTGGCTCCTGCATTTCTCCTCTATCACCTGCTCTTAATTCCCCCAGCCAGCTGCATTGCGCTCTCAATGACTCGCCCCAGAGGCTGACCAAGGAGAGGCGCTCCTTGGAAGCCTCGACGGCCCTCGGTTACGCCCCCCGACTCGACCTCCTCTGAGTCCTCCCCGCGCAGGCAAACCAAATCTCCTCCTGTCTCCTTGCGAGTTATGCAAGACAATTCCATGGCTGTCATTCCGAGCACGCCAATTTCAACTCTACGGCTTTCCCTGGATCCCCTAGCATTTTCCTCCAACCCCTTGCCCTTCCACGACCCTTTGAGTGATAGAGAAAGCGACCCCCCTCTTCGTGGTGAGTCCAAAAGGGAAGCTCCAAGTTTCTCTGCTTCTTTTGATCGAGAGCACGTCAAGGAAAGCTTGTCTGCACTGCATGACCTGGTTTTCGAGCTAAGGCAAGAGGTAACGGACCTAAACTATCGACTTCAAGCCACGGACGCCAAGGTGGCGAGCTTTCTCAGAATCATCTCGTCCCTGCACGAGGCTTTGCTCTCCGAATCTGACGAGACAAGTTCAATGAAGGACTCCCAAGCGGCTAAGGATGCAGATCAGAATGAAACGTCGGGTCCAACAGGAGAAGACTGGAAGAAGGACGTGCACGGGGAAGGCACCACGGAACCTGAGCGCCATGAGGATGGTGGCAAGCAGTGGGATGATGGGCCGACTTACATCGAGGAAGAACCCTGGCCAGGAGACCTTTGCGCCACGTGGACCGGCTACCAGCCAGGTGTCTAGTTTTTTAGTATGTTTTAGTCTATAGAGTTTCCAGGTCTTGGGTGACAAACGGTAGTAATACTCTTTAAACTATGACTTGTTTAATTAGTGGTTTTGATAGGCTGGCTGGACTGGTTTCCCCATGGCTAGGGTAGTCCAGTAACTGCAGCCTGGTCAGCTATGTATTTTGCCACTCTATTTCAGATTTTGCATGATCTTAATATAATTACCTCTCTTACTTACCAAAAAAAAAATAAAAAAAATAAAAAAATTATATATTCATGATGGGTGAATATACATATTATTGTCTTTTTGAGAGATTTGATTTGATTTTGCATCTCATTCAAAAAAGGAAAAAAATGAGTTTTTCTTATACATACATTTGTCCTACTTGCTTTCTACAGAGAAAAAAAACAAACATCATTTCCTTTCCAGAAATCACCTTTTTTTTCAAAAACAAATTACACAAACATCATTCCCTATTAGGCGCTACAAACCTTAACTACCTTACCATCAAAATATATAGTCCAGAGATCATTTTTAAAACTGAAATTCCATAGACTCAATCTCCTCCCCATCTATGAATTCATATAAACCAAGAGCCCCGATAGGAAGAGACAGGGATTCTTTTGATAGTTCATCAACTTTCCCATTGAGCTCCCTATAGATGTGTTTGAAAGAGAGCCATTCGAAAGTTGAAAAGAGTCCAAAACATCATATTGCAAAGGACCAAAATGCACATCTAATACTATGACTTTTTTTGAAGCCGAGTCAATGACTAGTTTTGATTCTCCCATAACCTATAGCTTTCTTGCCCCTTTTTTCATCGCAACTTCTAGCAAAGTTCATAGAGAAATGAATTCAACTCTATTGTTTGAACCTCTTCTTGGAGTGTACCTAATATGATCATAATGGTTATGTTGTTGATTAAGGTTGGTTGTCATTGATGTCAACCCTTGAAGAAAGACCTGTAGCACAAAGGTTTGGGTATTGACCCAATATTGTTTGATGTAAATATGACTCATTATTGTTTTTTCATTGTTGATAAGAAGTAAATATGGATGAACTCCAAAGTGGTCCCCTTATGGTGAAAGCCCTCACGGGAAGACGCTTTGTGGAGTAAGAGAACCCATTC
>ML834542.1:24267-49661 GCA_009831015.1 Picea engelmannii | reverse complement strand
AGAAAATCCATTTCTATTTGAATGTATCTATGCATACAACTGCGGTATTTGAGCACCAGATGTCATTCAGAGTCTTTGATACCCAATTTGGTGCGTAGGGTATGGAAAATATTGGTGAAATATGGTACTGTCTGGTCCCTTTCCTGATGCAGCGTGGTCCATATTGTGTACTTGTTCTCATAGATTCCAAAAGGGTACTACTATTATTTAATGGAATGCATGAAGCAATCCCATGCATGGATGACCGTAAATATTTCGTATTCTTCTATGTCCCTTTGCTCAGAGTAAGTATCCCACCAGTCTTTAACATGGGGAATGACCTTGAGGAGTGAAAAAGTAATCTTTTCCTTGTCGGAAAAATTGTGGACCAAAAAATACCCTTGGAGTAGATTCAACCATTTATCTACAACACATGCATCGATCAGTCCTTCAAATAATGGAATATCAAAATTTACTTGTACCTTGAAAGGGGTTGCATGGATTCTTGATGAAGATGCATCTCCTGTGGGTAGCCACCAAAGGATCTGTGTGAAATTGTCCATCATTTCGTTCCTTTGTCATGCAAGGGATTCCTTGAGCAACATTTTAAAAGGATCTCATGCTCCATCATCTTTATTTTCTTTCCCCATGGGTTGTTTTTGGGCTCAACGCGACTGATGTTGCAAAGGCTCGACGGGTTCGAGTCCCAACTTCTTTTACCCAGATCTTTTCGGGGACATGTACGAAGAAAAATAAATGAAGAGCAGACTACTCTGATACCACTGATCAGGATATATGAGTGGAAAGAATGAATAACATAATGAATACAATAAAACAAATATATGAATAACAACAACATATATCCAGTGAACAATAACTTCTATTGAATAAATAAAATAGGCTGAAACTATAAAACTATAGAACTGAAAACAACTTGCTCGAATGGTCATAGCTATCTCTGAGAAGAGATGTGGTTGCTACACGCATCCGTCTGAGTAGAATGATTATAGTAAGGCTCCAGAGGCATTTTTAACATTACTCATGAATGCAAAAACCCTAGACATCCAAAAACCTAACCCTAAGGGATGAAGCGCCAAAATTTATGTGGGCCCCGATGGGTAAGTTGGTACCTCAACTTCCCGGGGTCGTAACTTTTGCATACGAGATCCATTTTAAGTGCGTGATATCCCGTTGGAAAGGTCTTTTCGACAAATACACATTATGCTGCCAAACTCTAACAACGTCTATAGTTTGACTTTGGCAAGCCAAAAAAACACTGTTTAGGGCCCCAAAATCGCCCTGGAAGTACAAAAAGATGTACTGACATATAAACTTCCAAAAAATCCATTTGGATTAGGTGGGCAGCCACCAATCTCCACCTAGAATATGTGTAAGGCTTTAGACATCCCCATAAGTGTAGAACCCATAATTACAAACAATTACAGAAGAACGTGCTAAACTAAAAACTTTCAAGAGGAGCCAGTTGGAATAGGTGGGTGGCCACCAATATCCACCTGGATCAGTCCTCCCCCCTTAGGAAGCAATGGTCTCCATTGTGTTGAGTGCCCCCATCAGGTGAGGAAATTTTTCCTAAATTTGGATCTGGGTGAGCTGCTTGCCTTAGTGCAGAAGCTGCCTCGTCTTGACAACCCGATAAAGCTAGATCCTTTGCTGGCGAGTTCCCTTGTCCCGTGTTTCCACTATATGATTAGTGGATTCCTTCTCCATGCAGTCATGGTTGAGATCTGTTGGTTTCAACTATTCTGCAATCTCTAAGGTGTCCAATAATGGTGGAAAATATGGCCAGAGGAGGTCCACATTGAACACTGGGTGCAAGCCAAGGAAGGGAAGAGTGTTGAGCTCAAAAACATTGTCACCCACAACCTTGGTGGTAGTGTAAGGCCCGTAAGGAAGTGGACGAAGCTTTTGATGGGGCTCTGTAAGGCGTTCTTTCTACAAATGTAAATAGACCTTGTCTCCCACCTGAAACGTGTGTGGTACCTAGTGTTGATCATGGTGTTGCTTGTACTTAACATTAGATTTCTGCAAAATCTCATGAATCTTGGCAGATGTGTCGAATCCACCCAATGAATCTGGTGGCTTTTTCAACCTTAGACTAAACATGATTAAGAATCCGTCTGGGTGGTTGCAACATGTAGTGCAACATCAATGGGAACCAAGGGTTGGAATCCCAGCCCCACCTGAAATGGGCTATGGATGATGGAGCTATGGAGAGCCTTGTTGTAGTTGTGATGAACATAGGTAACACACTCATCCCATGTACGTGGATGCTTAGAGTTATACATGCGATGGATGTGCACAATCATCCAATTGACGACCTCTATTTCGCCATCGATTTGAGGGTAGAAGGAAGTGGATTTAGTGAGCTTGGTGTCCAAAAGTGACCAAAGACTCGACCAAAATGTGCCAAGGAACCTGTTGTCCTAATCAAAGATGATGGTCTGCGGTATCCCAAAATGGACCCACACTCTTTCGAAGAAGAGATTGGCAGTATCTGTCACGGTGATGCTCTTCTTGCATCCTGTGAGAATGGCCATCTTCGAAAACCGATAAAACACCAAAAATACGCAATCATTGCCTTGCTTGGAGGATGAAAAGCAAGACATGTAATCCATAAATATGGATTCCCAAGGTGTCTCAAGAGTAGGGAGAGGGGTGTATAAACCTTGTTTCTTGATGGATGGCTTGGCAATGGCACAGGCAGTGCAAGATATGATATACTTGCTGACATCTTGTTGAAGTTTTGACCAATAAAAATGTTTGTGTAGAATGACTACAATTTTCTCCACGCCAAAATGTCCTGCCATCCGATTGTAGTGAGCCTCCAGAATCATATTTGCACGCTCACTTGTAGGAACACAGAGATACCCAGATGCCATAACAATCCATATTGAATGTGAAATTCAGTGACATTCGTGCCTGTACCGAAGAGCTAATAGGTGGTGGCGAACTCAGGATCATGTTGGTAAAGTTGGGGCCACTCAGATGCCTCATGCCCATAGGAATGGAGCATGGTGGTGAGTGCAACCACAAGAAGTCAACTAAGGTAGTCAATGACATGATTTGTGCTCCATGTCTTATACTTGATGTTGATATGGAACTGTTGCAGGTATGTGGACCACTTTTGATGGTAGTTGTTCTGCAACTTCCCTTGTGTCTGGATGTTCTGCAACTTACATTCTCCTTTCCCAAAATGTAATGTTTCCTTGTCATAGGTGGGGTATTTCCAGATGGTATATGAGAGTGTGTCACTATGGTATGCCAGTGGATGACCGTGCTAAATGAGAACTGGGCCTACAACATAGTCAGATGCATCAGCCTCAATCTCAAATGGTTGTTGCAGATCGAGTAAGGAGAGTAATAGAGCTGAGCACAAATGATGCTTCAGATCACTAAATGATCGTTGTTGTGCCTTCCCCCATGTGAAATTTTCTCTGCTCCTACCTTGGTCACTTGGCTGAGGGCCCATGCAATATGGGAGAATCCCAACATGAACTGTTGGTAGAATTTGGCAAGTCCCAAGAATATTTGAAGCTTAGTTAGTGTGGTCAGGGCTGGAAAGTCATGGATGACTTGGATCTTAGCTGGATCCACATGCACCCCATGCTTATCAACAATGTAGCCCAAGTTCATTGCAAAGGAGCATTTTTCCAAGTTGACATATAGCTTGTGATGCCACAAAGTGCTCAAAACCTACTGAATATGTTGCATGTGATCCTCCCAACTTCTGATGAATATGAGGATGTCATCCAGATATACCACCACAAAAGAGTTGGTGAAGGGTCTCAATACATCATCCATCAACCTCATGAAAGTGGTTGGTGCATTTGTTAAGCCAAAGGGCATGACCAACCATTCAAAGAGACCTTCTTTAGATTTGAAAGTAGTCTTCGATACATCAGTCGGTTTGATGGGAACCTGGTGGTAGCCAGACTTTAGGTCAATCTTGCTGAAGGACTTTACCCCCTTGAGTTGGTCAAAAAGGTCATAAATTCAAGGAATTGGGTATCGGTTCCTTACTGTGATTTCATTTAATGCTTTGCAATCAATGCAGAGTCGCCAGGTCCTGTCTTTATTATGCACTAGTATAATTGAGATTCCGTAAGGGGAGGAGCTGGGTCTGAAGTGCCCCTTTTAAATAAGTTCTTAGATTTGACACTTAATTTATTCATTTTTCATCAACAAGCGATGGTAGACTGGTCCATTAGGCATAGGTGCATTGGGGGTTAGATCAATTGGATGATTGAATTGGCAGTGCGTCGGTAGCCTGGTGGGTGAGGAGAAGATGTATCCTTACTCTTTCAAGATCCCATCCACTTGCTTCTACTGCAAAGAGAGGCTCTGTGTAGAGGCCACAGATGTGGCAGCAACCTTCTTCTTACTGTGAGCACGGATCACAAAGAAGATGAACTTCTCGATCTGTGAAATTACCTTACTACATTTCTTAAAAGAAATAATGGTAGGCAGTGCTACCTCTGGTATCCTATACAATTGTCTACCCAAAGTAATAATAACACTGTGGGGTATAGACTCCTACACAACATGTCACTTCCACAAATATGGTTGTCCTAAAATAATGTCAGAAACTTCAAGGGGAGAAATATCACACAATACCTCGTCTTTGAAGGGCTTGATGTCGTAGGGAAGATGACATTGTAGGATGACACAAATATATCTACCTTGGCGAAGCCAACCGATGGTGTAGGGTTACGAGTTTGGTTTCATCGAGAGGTCGAGCTGCTTGACAACCTTTGCCGAGATCAGGTTCTTCTGACTGCCGCTGTCAACAATGAAATGCAAAATATCCCCCTTTACCCACATCTATGAGTGAAAGAGGCATTCCCAATCCTCTGGTTCTTTTGGTTCACTTGGTTGTAATTTGGTGGTAGTGACAGTGGCACTGGGTTTGACATCGATAATCCGCTTCCCTCCTTCTGGATTTGATTCAGTGTCAGAATTTTCCTCTGTCTCAGAAGCTTTCAGCTCGACCACTAGTGACTTGAGCAACATTCTTTGGGGTTGTGCCAAGGGATTTTATGGTATTCACAACACTTTCCTGTGGCCTTCTTCCACTTCTATTTACCATTCTTGTGTTGCGGCTTGGACTGGTTGTCCTGAGAGTGGCCATCATTTATTTGTCACTTTTTTGTAGGTTGGGGCCACCTTTTCCATGCTTCGGCTATGAGGAGTTTGCAGATCCAAAATCTCGCTTCTTCTGCTTAAATTTATGCTCGATCTTAACAACATATCTATAAGCCACACCTAATGTTGCAATGTCCAGAAACTCCATTTCTTTTTGAATGTATCTATGTAGACAATGACGATATTTGAGCACCAGATTTTGTTCAAAGTCTTTGATACCCAATTTGGTGCATGGGGTATGGAAAATATTGGTGAAATATGGTACTGTCTGGTCCTTTTCCTGACACAACATCGTCCATCTTTTGTACTGGTCCTCATAGCTTCCAATAGGGTAGTGCTATTCTTTAATGTCATCCCTGCAGGAATCCCATGTGGGGGCAACCAAAAATATTGTATATTCCTCTATTTCCCTTTGCTCAGAGTAAGTATCCCACTGGTATTTAACATGGGGGACGACCTTGAGGAGTGCAAAAGTAATCTTTTCCCTCTTAGAAAAATTGTGGACCAAAAAATACCCTTCGAGAAGATTCAACCATTTTTCTAAAACATCCACATCTATCAATCCTTCAAGTAATGGAATATCAAAATTCACTTGTACCTTGAAGGGGGTTGCATGGATGCTTGATGAAGATGTGTCTCCTGTGGGCAGCCAGTGAAGGATCTATGTGAAGTTGTCCATCACTTCGTTCCTTTGTCATGCAAGATCTTCGCCGAGCAACATTTTAAAAGGATCTCCTAATCCATCACATTTATTTTCATCCCCCATGGGTTGTTGTCGGGATCAACATGAATGATATTGCAAAGGCTCGACTGGTTCGATTCCCAACTCCTTGTACCCAGATCTTGTCAGGGACACGCATGGAGAAAAATAAATGAAGAGTATACCACTCTGATACCACTAATCCTGATTAATGAGCGGAACAAATGAATAATAGACTAAATACAATAACATGGAGATATGGAGAACAACAACATATATCTAGTGAACAATAACTTCTATTGAATAAATAAATAGGCATAAATTGTAAAACTGCAGAACTGAAAAAAACTTTCTTGAATGGTGGTAGCTATCTTTGAGAAGAGATGTGGCTGCTACATGAATCCGTCTGAGAAAAATGATTACAATGAGGCTCCAAAGGCCTTTTTAACATTACTCATGAATGCCAAAACCCTAGACATCCATAAACCTAACCCTAGGAGTTGAAATGCCAAAAGTTATGTGGGCTTCGATGGGTAAGTTGGTACCTCAACTTCTTGGGGTTGTAACTTTTGCATACAATGTCTATTTTAGGTGCGTTATAGCCCGTTGGAAAGGTATTTTCAAGAACTACACATTATGCCATCAAAATCTGACTCCATCTATAGTTCGACTGTGGAAAGACAAGAAAACACTGTTTAGGGCCCCAAAATGGCCCTAAAAGTACATAAAGATGTAATGACATGAAAAATTCCAAAATAAGGTAGTTGGATTAGGTGGGGGACCATCAATCTCCACCTGGAAGCTATGTAGGGCTTCAGACAACCCTGAAAGTGTATAACCCACATTTTCAAATAATTACAAAAGAACGTGCTAAACTAAAAAATTTCAAGAGGAGCCATTTAGAATAGGTGGGTGGCCACCAATATATACCTGGATCAATCCTACCCCCTTAGGAAGAAATGGTCTCCATTTCATTGAGTGCACCCATAAGGTGAGGAAATTTCTCTTGAATTTGGCTTTGGGTGAGTCACTTTCCTTGGTGTAGGAGTTGCCTTGCCTTGACAACCCGATAAATATGGATCCTTTGTTGACGAGTGCCCTTGACTTGTGTGTCCACTATCTGATCAATGGATTTCTGTTCCATGCAGTCAGGGTTGAGCTCTATCGGTGTCAATTGTTCTTCGATCTACGAGGTGTCCAATAATGGTAGAAAATATGGTCAGAGGAGGTACACATTGAACACTGGGAGCAAGCCAAGGAAGGGGGGAGTGTTGAGCTCAAAATCATTGTCACTCACAACCTTGGTGATAGTGTAAGGCCCATAGCGAAGTGGACAAAGCTTCCAATGGGCTCCTTTAAGGCGTTATTTATTCAAATGTAACCAGACCTTGTCTCCCACCCGAAACTTGTGTGGTACCCAATGTTCATCATGTCGCTGCTTGTACTTAGCATTGGCTTTCTGAAAAATATTATGGACCTATTAGAAGATGTTTTGAATCCACTCAATGAATCTGGTGGCTTTGTCGCCCTCAGACGGAACATGGGAAGAATTTTTCTGTGTGGTTGCAAGAGGTAGTGCAACATCAATGGGACCCAAAGGTTGGAATCCCAGCCCCACCTAAAATGGGATATGGATGGTGGAACTATGGAGAGCCATGATGTAGCTGTGATGAACATAGGGAAGACTCTTATCCCATGTACACAAATGCTTATATTTATACATACACAACATGTGCACAATCATCTAATTGACGACCTCTGTTTGGCCATCGGTTTGAGGGTGGAAGGCAGTGGATTTAGTGAGCTTGGTGTCCAACAGTGACCAAAGACTCGACGAAAATGTGTTGAGGAACATGTTGTTCCAATAAGAGATGATGGTATGTGGTATCCCAAAATGGACCCACACTCATTTGAAGAAGAGCTTGGTAGTATCTACCACGATGGTGCTCTTCTTCTAGCCTGTGAAAATGACCATCTTCGAAAATCGATCAACCACCACAAATAAAAAATCACTGCCTTGCTTGGTGGACAGAAGGCCAGACATGTAATCCATCAAGATGGATTACCAAGGCCTCTCGATATTAGGAAGATGGGTGTATAAACCTTGCTTCTTGATGTATTTCTTGGAAATTGCATAGACATTGCAAGATCTGATATAGTTGTTGATGTCCTATCGATTTTTTTTCCAATAAAAATGTTTCTGTAGAATGACCAAATTTTTCTCCACACCAAAATGTCCTGCCATCTGACTGTAGTGAGCCTCCCAAATCAACTTTGCATGCTCTCTTGCAGGAACATAGAGATAACCCATATGGCATAACAATCCATCTTGAATGTGAAAATGGGTGACATTCATGCCTGTACCCAAGAGTTTATAGGTGGTGGCGAAGTCAGGATCTCACTGATAAAGTTGGGGCCACTTAGACGCCTCATGACCATAGGAATGGAGCACAATGGGGAGTACAGGCACGAGAGGTCGAATGAGGCAGTCACCGACACATTTTTTTCTCCCTGTCTTATACTTGATATTGATATGGAACTACTGCAGGTATGTGGACCAATTTTGATGGAAGTTGTTCTGTAACTTCCCTTGTGTCTGTATGAACTTTAGAGGCTTGTGATAATTGTGGATGATTGCCTCCTTTCCTAGAATGTAATGTTTCCATTGATTACAGGATTGAAAAATTGAAAATATTTCCTTGTCATAGGTGGGGTATTTCTATACGGTATTTGAGAGTGTCTCACTACGATATGACATTAGATGACCATGCTGAGTGAGAACTGTGACTACATCATAGTTGACTAAATCAGTCTCAATCTCAAACAATTATTGCAGATCGGGTAAGGAGAGTACTGGAGCTCAGCACAAGCGATTCTTCATATCATCAAATGCTCGTTGTTGTGCCTTCCCCCATGAGAAATTTTCTCTACCACCACCATTGGTCACTTGGATGAGGGTCCATGCAATATGGTAGAATCCCAACACGAACCGTCGGTAGAAGTTAACAAGTCCCAAGAAGATCCGAAGCTTGGTTAGTGTGGTCGAGGCTGGACAGTCACATATGACTTGGATCTTAGATATATCCACATGTACCCCATGATAATCAACAATGTATCCCAACTATTGGACCATGTTCATGCCAAAGGAGTGTTTTTCCAAGTTGGAATATAGCTTGTGCTGCCGCAGTGTGCTTAAAACATATTGAATATGCTGCATGTGCTCCTGCCAAGTTCTGCTGAAGATGAGGATGTCATCTAGATATACCATCACAAAAGAGTTGGTGAAGGGTCTCAATACATCATCCATTAGCCTCATGAAAGTGGCTAGTGCATTATTTAAGCTAAAGGGCATGAACAACCATTCAAAGAGACCTTATTTAGATTTGAAAGTTGTCTTCCATACATCAGTCGGTTCGATGGGAACCCAGTGGTAGCCAGACTTTAGGTCAATATTGATGAAGAAATTCCCCCCCCTGAGTTGGTCAATAAGGTCATCAATTCGGGGAATTGGGTACCGGTTCCTGACTGTGATTTTGTTTAATGCTCTGTAATCAATGCAAAGCCGCTAGGTCCCATCTTTCTTCTACACCAGTACAATCAGGCTTCCACAAGGGGATGAGCTAGGTATGATGTGCCCCTTTTGAAGCAACTCTTGGATCTGACGCTTGATTTCATCATTTTTTCATCGGTGAGTGATGGTATATTGGTCCATTAGGCAGAGATGCACTGAGGGTTATATCAATTGGATGCTTGACTTGGTAGTGCGTTGATACCCCAATGGATGAGGAGAAGATGTCTTTGTACTCTTCGACGATCCCATCCACTTGCTTCTGCTGCAAAGAGAGGCTTTGTGTAGAGGAAAAAGATATGAAGGTGACCTTTTTCTTTCACACCACTTTCCTGTGTCCTTCGAATTCTCATTACCCTTCTTGTGTTGCAGCTTGAACTGGTTGTCCTAAGAGTGGACATCATTTCTATATCCCTTGTTTTGTGGGTTGCGGAAACCTTTGATCTACGTCGGCTGTGAGGAGTTTGCAGATCCAAACTCTAGCCTCTTCTGCTTAAATTTCTTCTTGATCTTGACAACATATATATAAGCCACACTTAATGATGCGATGTCCAGAAAATTCATTTCTGTTTGAATGTATCTATGCATAAATTCACAATATTTGAGCACCATATGTCATTCAGAGTCTTTAATACTCAATTCGATGCACAGGGTATGGAAAATATTGGTTAAATCTAGTACTTCTTGGTCCCTTTCCTAACACAACGTGGTTGATCTTGTGTACTGCTCCTCGTAGCTTCCAACATGGTAGTACTGTTGGCAAATATTTAACAGACAGTGAATGCTTTTCATTGATGGAAAGTACAACAATGAAGATGGCATGAGTATAGGAGGTCTGTAACAGACATGCATAAAAACAGGAACAAAAGATAAGTTCAGGAAGACCAGAAGCACAACAATGATCCCAACAATGCAACAATGATCGAAGCGAATGCTTGTCATTGATGGCAAGTACAACAATGAAGATGGCATGAGTACAGGAGGTTTGTAACAGACAGGCATAATCTAAACTGTTGATCAGGCATGATGAAGTCCATCTCTGATCGTTGGATTCCCTTCAAATTCTCGAAAGAACGAGGGCCGTCAGATCGACAAGAAGAGCGCACTGAAGAGGAGGACAGATCTCAGACGTTAGATCCAAGCGCAGGACCCGACCATCGCTGGATCAAGGAGAAACTACACATTCTTTAAAGTGCAAGGAGTAATGGGGCTTACAAAATTCTGAAAGATGGAGGACCGTCCATTTACTGGTAGGACACGTGGGGATAGATCGTCAGTTCACTGACTGGAGAGTCAAAGGAACAATGTTCTCTAACCTCTCGAAATTGCGATATGCGAAATCACGATTTAATCTGAGCCGTCAGATTAAGGTTGAATCTGGATCATTGATTCCAGTCCATGTCGGAGTTTCGGGGATCGAGAGTTGGAGATGTCAAGTAATATCATTCAAAGGAATCCCGATTTCGCGATATGCGAAATCCTGTTTTAATCGCAACCATTGAATCAAGATTGAATCTGGATCATTGATTCTAGTCCATGTCGGAGTTTAGGGGATCGAGAGTTGGAGATGTCAAGTAATATCATCCACAGGAATCCCGATATCGCGATATGCGAAATCGCGATTTAATCTGAGCCGTCAGATCAAGATGTGATCTGGACCGTTGATACGACTCCATTACTGAGTTTCGTGGATCGAGACTCTGAAGTGACAAAGACACCGAACATCAAGAATGCCGAAGTCACGATTCAATCTTAGTCATTGAATCAAGATCAGATCTGAACCGTTGATCTAACTCAATATCGGAGTTTCGTGAATCGCGACATGGAGAGGCAAAGAAAACAATGCAGCAAGAATGTCGAAATCGTGATATGCGAAATCGCGATTCAATTGCAGTCGTTGAATCAAGATCAGATCTGGACCATGGAATCATAGGACATGTGGCAAGCGATCAAAATTTCGCTGACTTGGGGTCAACGAAGCATAATGTTGAAAATCACGAAATGAGAAATCGCGAAAGCGCTTTATGCATAAGCGCGTGGTCATAGCCATTGATCACATCGATGGAAGATGGAGGTAAAAGCTAGAGGTGCTAAGCTTGGCCATAGAAATGCCGAAATGAATGCAAGATCTCATGAAGCCAATCCAACGGTGCAGGTGAATTTGAACAAAGATCGGAGGGCTACTGTTCTCTCTCATAGTTAACTCCTCAGTTACGAATCTATTAGTGAAACAGACTCATGATTGCGAATCAGTTAGCGTTTTAGTTGCTCAGACAACTGTCTTCTTTGTTGCCTAAGGAGATGGGAAGTGGAACCGCCGTGGGTGTGTATAAAAGAAAATGAGACAGACAACGTGGGGTTGGTTGTTTTGTATGAAAAACGAATGAGACTGCAAGAAAGGAAATGGAAGGTGCAATGTAAGATTGAGAATATGCACAGTGGGAGATAAAACTTAGAGAAGAGTAGTAGATAATGAAGAGAACTTAGAGCAGAGCAGAATAATAGAACAATTTGAAGTAGAGCAGAATGACAGAACAAATTGATGCAGAGCAGATCTGCTGAACAGACAAAGGAAGAGTAGAATTGCAGAATAGTTAGAAGAAGACCAGACTTACAGAACAAAGAAAGATTGGTAAGAACTGATTTATCTGTAAAGTTGACTGTTTATTTAGTCATTTATATTCTAGGGAGGTTGGTAGGTGCTCGGGAGGACTGTTGTCCTTAGAGGTTCAAGTGAGAACTTGAACACAGGAAGTTGTAGCTTCCATCTGGTTGCAGCCAGAGAAATCAGGGTGGCAGGGTGGTGCAAGGGAGAACAAGAGTTCTCTGTTATACATGTTAGAGCCTGTGTAACTGGAAGTTGGTGCTTCCATCCAGTTGGTGCTGGAACATTAAGGGAGTTGGTGCTTCCTTCTAGTGGGTGCTAGAGAAAACATTAAGGGAGTTGGTGCTTCCTTCTAGTGGGTGCTAGAGAAAACATTAAGGGAGTTGGTGCTTCCTTCTAGTGGGTGCTAGAGAAACCAGAGAGTTGGTTCTCTCAAACAAGTTGCAGCTTGTAAAATAGAGGTAGCAGCCTCACATTGAGTTGGTGCTCAATTATAGATGATGTACAGAACTTAAAAGGCTGCCTATCATTTCGAAGAAGAAGAGGTTTTCTCCCTTTATGGGTTTCCTTGTGAAAATCTATCTTTGTGTATATCTTATGTGTGAC
Organism: Picea engelmannii; assembly: GCA_009831015.1. Taxonomy (NCBI): domain Eukaryota; kingdom Viridiplantae; phylum Streptophyta; class Pinopsida; order Pinales; family Pinaceae; genus Picea; species Picea engelmannii. Next base: position 37,040 of record ML834542.1, on the reverse strand, counting down.
TGATGGTCTTTACTTTTACTGTCCATATGTTGTATTCTGTTGATGGTCAATTGAAGAGAGATTAATAATGTTTTAATAGACTTAAGATTGTTTAAGCTCAATTACAACTGATTCACCCCCCGCTCTCAGTTGTCTTAGTAATTTCAACAAGTACTATTATTTAATTCCATCCCTGAAGGAGTCCCATGTGAGGGTGACCGCAAATATTTTAGATTACTCTATGGCCCTTTGCTTAGAGTAGGTATCCCACCAATCTTTAACATGGGGGATGAACTTGAGGAGTGAAAAAGTAATATTTTCCCTGTCGGAAAAATTGTGTACGGAAAAATACCCTTCGAGCAAATTTAACCATTTATATACAACATTCGCATCTATCAGTCCTTCAAATAATGGAATATCAAAATTTACTTGTACCTTGAAGGGTTTTGCATGGCCGCTTGATGAAGATACATCTCCTATGGGCAGACGTCAAAGGATCTGTGCGAATTTTTCCATCATTTCATTCCTTTGTCATGAAAGTGATTCCTCGAGCAACATTTTAAAAGGATATCCCACTCCATTGTCTTCCTTTTCGTCCCCCATGGTTTTTTGTCGGGCTCGACGCGACCGATATTGAAAAGGCTCGACTAGATCGAGTCCCAACTTCTTGTACCTAGATCTTGTCGGGGACTTGCACGAAGAAATATAAATGAAGAGTATACCACTCTGATACCACTGATCCAGATTTATGAGTGGAACCTCAACTTCCCGATGGGTAAGTTGGTACCTCAACTTCCTAAGGTCGTCACATTTGCATACAACCTCTGTTTTAGGCGTGTGATAGCCTGTTGGAAAGGCATTTTCAAGAAATAAATATTATGCTGTCAAAATCTGACTCCATATATAGTTTGACTATGACAAGCCAATAAAACACTATCTAGGGCCCCAAAACGGCCCTGGAAGTACATAAAGATGTAATGACATGAAAAATTCCAAAATAATCCAGTTGGATTAGGTGGGCGGCCACCAATATCCACCTGGAAGATGTGTAGGGTTTCAGACAACCCTGAAAGTGTAGAACTCACAATTACAAAGAATTACACAAGAACATGCTGAACTAAAAATTGTCAAGAGGATCCAGTTGGTATAGGTGGGTGACCACCAATATCCACTTGGATTGGTCCTCCCCCCTTTTGAAGCAATGGTATTTGTTATCCCCACTTTTTGTTAGGGTCCTAACCCGCACATAGGTAGAACAATATATTCAGATGTAATAAAGGTCAATATTAATAAGGCCTTGCAATAAAATAGAATAAGTCGAATGTAAGAAGACCTAATAGAAGCTTCTTCTTCTAGAAGGATATTCCTCTAGATGCTTCTTTTGATAGACATATTTAGTATAAATAGGAGTTGAGGGTATGAGAACCCTAGCTTGGAGATTATTGTAATAGATCTCTGCTCGACTGGAGGTTTCCCCCTCGAAGAGGCTCGTGAACATTGCTATCAGAATCAAAGTGTTATTTATGTTGTTATTCTTATATCATTTTAGTGTTATTGTGGTGATTGTTCTAGTTATATTGCTGTTATTCTGCCATTTCTAGCATTTTATTTCTGTTCTTCATACTTTTTATATCTAGTATATTACAAGTGGTATCAGAGAACTTTCCTTGGTAGAAATTTTGGGTAATTTTTTTTTCAAGGTAGAGACGTATTTTAGCGTCTTTAAGCCATAGAGATATGTCGTTATGAGCATAAAACCGCGGTTGATGGATTCATACATGTAGGAAATACAAGTGGTTCTTAAGCGCACATTTGTTGGCCACCCTTGTAACCCTTGTTGGTGCCCCTTCGAGTGGTAGCGCATCAGACAACACTTGTGTACAGATCGACCTAGATTTCCTGAAGCCCTATTTAGATAAACCGATCGGCTGCCTAACTGCTATAGTGCCACCAAGAACAACACTCAGTAAGATACTCTCTAGTACTTGGGTAGTCGGGTAGTATGGATAAGGGTACGGTCTATCCTCCTTAGCTAGTGCCCTGAGATATTGGGCCGATTACTACTGTTGGACCCCACACGTATATCAGAGAGCTATAGCAAAAAGCAAACCCTTTTCTGTAGAACCCTTGAATACCTAACCCTTGGGGACATAAACATAAACAAATTAAAATAGACAAGATATATTGCTGCGCAACTGTGTTTGGGTTGCCAAGTAACTACACATTTCTTCCTGGTTAAGAATTTGGGCATTTCATCACTGCAGTATTCTTCAGACCAGAGTATAACTCCGCAGGTGTAATAATAATAAAAAACAAGTCTAGAATTTTTTTCACCATTATTTGAGACCCATTCCATTGGATTCATCTCTTCGCCCTTATCACATTCATACATATCATTTTTCGGAAAAAAATTTGACCCCACCCGCCCCTTTTCGGTTCCCTCGTCCTCATGGCCCATACCTGTAGCCAAGACTTGGAAGCTCGCTTCAATACCTTGCAATCTAGTCTCACTGAGACCCAACAAGAAGTGAAACAACATAGTGCCAATGTTGTCGCCATCAATACAACCATGCAATCCTCAATGGAGGAAATCAAACAAGACCTGACCACCCAGCTTGAATCTGTCTTTTCGACACTCTGCACCAAACTGTATATCCATACAGATAATTCTTCCTCTGACTCACCTCCACATACTGAAGGTGAACATTCCTCCGATTCCCATAACTTTTAGCACCATCACTTTCAATGTGACCTACGCCTTCCGCAGGTGGATGGGACCAAATCTGATGGCTCAGACCCCACTGGCTGGGTAACCCAAATGGAACATTATTTCTCTTTATACGGCATTACAGATGACTTGGCCAAACTCTAGTATGGTGTTCTCCATCTAGATCAAGAATGTTGGCAATGGTGGCAATGGAGAAAAACTTCCCGTCAAGGGTATATTGCTTGGACACACTTTGTGGCGGAGCTTTATGAACACTTTGACACTGACACCAACCATTTGGGTCGTTTGAAAAAGTTGAAACAATCAGCAAAAGTGGAAGACTTTATAGCTTCCTTTGAGCGCCTGGCTTTTCAGACAGAGGGAATGTCTGATGCCTTTTTCCGCGAGTGTTTTATCAATGGCCTCAAGGATGAAATTTGGGCCCCTGTCCTCATGGCTTGGCCTCAGAGTTGGGTGGAGGCTACTAAAAGAGCTAAAGAAGCACAATAGGTTGTATCTTCTCAAAACTGGAAACCCTCCTTTATCCCTTGCCTTAAACTAGTAAATCCCACTACTCCCTCCGCTCCACTAAAGATCCAAAAATTGACCAGGGATGAAATGGCTGAATGCCAACTCAAAGGCCTTTGTTATAATTGTGATGACAAATATTTCTTGGGCCACAAGTGTAAGGAAAAAAATCTTTTTATGGCCATCTCCGAGGATATTTCGAAAGAGGATGTTGAAACTCCCCTTGTGTCTGAGTCACCTGAAACCACTGACATAACCCCTCCCTCAGACCCTCCCGAAGTAGAACCGGTCATCTCCCTCAATGCTCTCACTGGCTTCTCCGCTCCCCAAATCCTCAAGCTAATCGGTTACATCAAGCATCAGAAGGTCATCATTCTGGTTGATAGTGGAATCAACCATAATTTTATTCATCACTGCATTGCCCAAGAAACTCATTGCTACATCCATGCCGTCAATAATTTCCAAATCATGATTGCCAATGGTGGCTCCATGAAATGTGGAGGGCGTTGTGAAAATGTGCGTCTCTAAATTGGTGACTACCACCTGAAATGTCATATGTTTGCTATCGACATGGGCGGTTGTGACATTGTGTTGTGTGTAGACTGGCTAAGGACTTTGGGTCCCATTCTCATGGATTTTAAGGAATTAACCATGCAATTTGACCAAGAGGGCCACCAATATAAGTTCCAAGGCATAACTGCTGGTTCACCTGAGATCATTAGTTCCCATCGCATGGAAAAGCTCCTCAAAAAAGTTCATTCTGGTGTTATTTCCCAACTCCATGCCACACAAGAAACATAGACACCCTCGGTGCCACAAGACCTCCAAGCCATCCTTTCTAAACATCAAGTGGTCTTTTCCAGTCCCCAGGGACTCCCTCCTTCCTGTGGTGTTCATGATCATTCCATTCCCCTTGTACCCAGAATCCTTCCTCCCAATATCCATTCGTATCGTCACCCCTTTTCCCAAAAAAATGAAACTGAGAAAATGGTCCAGGAACTCCTTAATGTAGGTGTTATCCGCCCTAGTACGAGCCCCTACTCTTCTCCTGTGGTCATGGTCTTGAAGAAAGAAGGTTCTTGGTGAATGTGTCCTAACTTCCGTGCCCTCAACAAAATTACCATTAAAGACAAATTTCCCATTCCTATCATTGATGACCTCCTGGATGAATCAAGTGGCGCCCAATTCTTTACTAAACATGATCTTCGTTCGGGCTACCACTGGATACATATGAAAGAGGAAGACATTCCCAAGACTGCCTTTAGAACTCATGAGGGCCACTATGAGTTTTTGGTCATGCCCTTTGGCTTGTGTAATGCCCCCTCCACCTTCCAAAGCCTCATGAATCATGTCTTCCGTCCTTTTCTACGTCATTTTGTCTTAGTTTTCTTTGATGATATNCTCATCTATATCAAAACCTGGATAGACCATCTTGCTCATGTGGATCAAGTTCTCCATCTACTCTCTCAACACCAACTTTTCCTGAAACAGTCTAAATGTGATTTTGGCACCTCAGAAGTAGAGTACTTGGGTCATCTGGTTGGAAAGGACGGCGTTAGGGTGGATCCTAAAAAATTGAAGCTATGCAAGACTGGTCTCACCCAAATACTCTCAAAATCTTGTGTGGATTTCTAGGCTTAATAGGTTATTTTCCCAAGTTTGTTAAGAATTATGGAAATATTGCATCACCTCTCACTGCTATCCTAAAAAATAACTCTTTCACTTGGACTCCAGCCGCTGCTCAAGCTTTTCAAACCTTGAAGATGGCCATGTGCACCACTCCATTCTTGTCCCTTCCTGATTTAACAAAGACCTTTTTCTTTGAATGTGATGCTTCAGGGAAAGGAATTGGTGCTGTTCTTATGCAAGAGGGTCGGCCTTTGGCCTTTACCAACAAGAAACTATTTGAAAGAAATATGGGCAAATCAATCTATGAAAAGGGAATTTTGGCTATTCTGCATGTCATTGATCTGTGGTGCCCTTATCTATTGGGGCAATGCTTCCAAATTAAGACAGACCATCAAAGCCTCAAGTATTTTTTGGAACAACGCATTTCCTCCCCGAAGCAACAAAAATGAGTGACTAAGATATTTGGATATGATTATGAGATCATTTACAAGAAAGGAAAAGACATTGTGGTTACAGATGCACTTTCCCAAAAATATGAAGACGAAGGATCCCTTTTTTCTCTTTCCTTCATTGTACCAGAATGGCTCCAAGCCGTTCGCAAGGAATGGCTACAAGATCCCAAAAGTTCGCATTTGATCCACCAATTGCAATCCAATGTTCCAGCTTCCCCATGGTACTCTTGGCTCCATGATGAGCTTCGATACAAAGACCATTTGTATTTAAGTAAACAATCAAAGCTTAAATCCACGGTACTTTCTAAGCTTCATGCTACACCCACAACGGGGCACTCCGGGTTCACCAAAACCTATGACAGGGTCAAATGTTCTTTTTTCTGGGATCGTATGAAACATGACATTCGTAATTTTGTCATTGAATGTGATGTGTGTCAATGCAACAAGGGAGAAACATCCAAATCTCCGGGCACACAACAAATGCTTCTGATTCCACCTGCTATTTGGAGGGATATCTCTATGGATTTTATTACAGGCTTACCCAAATCTGGAAATAAATCAGTTATCATGGTGGTTGTTGATCGCCTTTCCAAGTATGCTCATTTCTGCGCTCTTCAACACTGGTTTACAACATCCACAGTAGCTCAAATTTTCATGGATAAGGTCTTCAAGCTTCATGGCATGCCACACTCTATTGTTTCTGATCGCAACCCAACTTTCACAAGCAATTTTGGCAAGAACTGTTCAAGCTACAAGGCACCCAATTGCATCTCAACACAACTTACCATCCCCAGATTGATGGTCAAACGAAAGTTGTCAACAAGTGTTTGGAAGCATATTTGAGGTGTTTTACCTCAGAAAATAAAAATTAGTGGGCTCAATGGTTACCCCTAGATGAATGGTGGTGCAACACTTCATACCATATAGCTACACGCATGACTCCTTTTGAAGCAATATATGGACAGAAGCCACCTTCAGTTCTCTCATACTTACTTTGTGTCTCGAAGGTCCAGGTTGTTGACCAAACACTTATAGTTCGAGAGGATATTCTTCATACCCTCAAAGATAATTTGGTCATGGCACAGAATCACATGAAGCAACAAGCAGATCAAGGTCGCTCTGAACGTCAATTTGCAGAAGGTGATCAGGTGTTTCTTTGTCTGCAACCTTACAAGAAAAAATCCCTCAAGGTCGAGCATTCTCAGAAGCTAGCACCCAAATTTTATGGTCCTTATACCATTCTCAAGCATGTGGGATAGGTGGCCTATCAGTTAGCTTTGCCTAGTCATTCAAAGCTACATCTTGTTTTTCATGTTTCATGCTTAAAAAAGGTGATTGGACCTAAGTGCCAAATTCAAACCAACCTTCCTGAGTTAGCCGAAGAAGGATCCATTTGGCTATAGCCACAAGTAGTTTTGGACCAGCATGAGTGTCGCCTACGTCATAGAACTATCAAGGAAGTGTTAGTCCAGTGGAAAGATACAACTCCAGCAGATGCCACTTGGGAACCAACTACCATTCTGCAACAATTTCCACATCTAAAGCCTTGAGGACAAGGCTGTTTTTAAGGGGGAGGACATGTTAGGGTCCTAACCCACACATAGGTAGAACAATATATTCAGATGTAATAAAGGTCAATATTAATAAGGCCTTACAATAAAATAGAATAATTCGAATGTAAGAAGACCTAATAGAAGCTTTCGCTTCTAGAAGGATCTTCCTCTAGATGCTTATTTTGATAGACATATTTAGTATAAATAGGAGTTGAGGGTATGAGAACCCTAGATTGTAGATTATTGTAATAGAGCTATGCTCGACTGGAGGTTTCCCCCTTGAAGAGGCCTGTGAACATTGCTCTTAGAATCAAAGTGTTATTTATGTTGTTATTCTTATATCATTTCAATGTTATTGCGGTGATTGTTCTAGTTGTATTGCTGTTATTCTACCATTTCTAGAATTTTATTTCTGTTCTGCATACTTTTTATATCTGGTATATTACACTTTTAGGGATAACTAGGAGATTATGTCTCGAGGCCCACAAGTCCTAGACATTGAGTACCGAGAGCCATATAGACTTATGCATGGCCCTGGAGGGCCCATATTTTCTCCCTTTCAGTGCCTCTACTTTGCCAGCAACAACAACATCCATCACCATCGGCTTGGTCTTGTGTCAGATATGGTTCTTGCTCCATGAAGTAATGAGTCCGAGTATCATGGTATGTGTCACTCTGATCGTCAAAACCTTTGAATATGTACATTTAATTTCTTTTATTTCTAACGAATGCTTGGATCTTATACTTTTCCACTTGACCATGTCTAGGGGGAATGAAAAGATGCCCTAGTAATCCTATGCCCGTAGGTTTTGGTTTGCCACTGGGGGTATTTCTGAAAAAATTCATCGTCCACTCCCTTCATATTACCACCTTTTCATCTTTCTTCCCACTCATCTACCCCATTTCACTTGTCTGGGCATTGGGTTGGCCAATTATTCAAGGGTTGCACCTTGCCTTGTGGAAGAAGGGGATAAAGGCCCATAAGGTAAAATAAATCTAGCAAAAGATAAAAGCCTAAAAATAAAACCTCGAGAGGCTTCGCCCAAAGATCCCCGAGAAAGCAGTAAAATTATTCTCAGCAAGAAAAAAGAGGGACCCATAAAAATAATAAAACAAGACCTAGTCAGAGGATAGGGGGTCTCATCGCGAGCCAACCTATTAGGTCCATGGGTACCTAGTAGTATGACGCTACTAGCAGCTGGTTACCACACCAGGGTAGTGACTCTTGGTTGCATGGCCAAGATAAAGGGGGTCTCATCACGAGCTAACCTTCTCATTTCTGTGAAAGTAATTGTGGGTAACGCTGCCACCACTGGTCACCATGCCAGGGCAGTGTCCCCTGATTAGCTTATTGAAGAAAAAGAAATAAGAATAAATAATAAAAGGCATGAATGGGCTTGGAAACAATTGCATCCAGGATAGGTGGAACTCGACTTATACAAAGGCACCTACACTTAAATATTTGCATTCCCCTTCTTTCGCTGCGCTCATTGTCAGGACATCCCTTATCCACATCACCCACTTACATGGATTAGATTTAGTCTTTTCTGGGAAGTTTTCTTTTCTAGTGGACACTAGCCCAATAGGAAGCTCTGTCAATTTCCCCAGACTTGTATTGCAGTCTTATATAATGTCTTCGAGATTTTAACTGGGGTGATAGGGGTTTTATGAACATGTTTAATAATATTGATGCTGAGATGTGATTGACATTGCTATGATCCCTGTGACTTGTGAGCCCATGGAGGGCGTAGCTGTTGATGTGCAGGATCATGCCCGACAGACAGGTACCATGTTGGACAGGTACACATGGGGAGATGATCAGCTCAAACTTCCATGGGGATGAAGAGCCCACCAGATGGATGCTGACACCCCAACAGGGGGCACATACAGGACATAGGGGTTTTCACCAGAGAGAATAAGGAATTCTTGCAGAGGCACCCTGGTAGAGATTGACCTAGGGGGATTGTGCCCTTTTCAGTGGAACGTTGGCCTTGGAAGGCCTAGGACGTCACCCGGGAGGTTCATGATGTCATCCTTTCTTCATGAGAGTTTTGGCAGATGGACAAGGTAGTTTGGCACGTGTGGCATCTTGGAGAAGCCCAAGGAGGGCTAACGTTTTGCTTCAGGAGGCTGCATTTTCCCTCAAAGGGGATAACGTCACCCTAGAAAGGGGATGACGTCCTTCTATTGCTTGATTAGGGTTTTAATTTAAGAATTTAATGTAAAACAATATGATTTTAGTATTTTGGCCTTGTTGGCCTTTTTATGACCTAAAAAGTAAAATTAGGTCATTGTACTGTACAAATTGAGGGTTTTCACCTTCATTTTTTCATCATATTTCACTCACCACTTGGTGAGGTTTGAAATTTTCAGCCTCCTTAGGCTTATTGGATGAAATTGTGATGCACACTTGTTGAAGGAAGACTTTCTTGGCATATTTTGGCATTTCTCTTGGTGGAAGGTATTACAATTAGGGTTTTGCTATATATTTCTTGGTTAAATGTAAGTGAATTTCTGCAAAACTTATTGATAAAATGGTTGTAGTGTTATTTTCTTGCATTTATTATTATAATTTTCTGAATCAAACCCTAGGTGACAAGCACACATTGAATGTCCTTGTCTCATGTCCCTACCAAGGTTTTAAGCCATTTTATTTGTTGAAGTGAGATAGAACCTTTCCTTAGCAACACTCTATTCTTTCTTTCTAGCCTTTTGATTTGTAGAAGAGGATAGAGCCTTTCCATAGAAACACTCCATCCACCTTGTTCCTGCTAGCCATTTTTATTATTTGTTGAGCTAAGAAGGAGAAAACACACAAAGGCCTAGTTCCCCTACACCTTGGTGAGCCAATTTTCCCTAGGGTTCGATTAGTGAAGCCTTGCTCTAGCAACATGTCACTCTCAAACCCTCTTGTCTTAGATAAATCATCATTGAGCTAGCTGTTGTTGCCATTAAGCCGAGGAAGGAGGATAGAGCACTGAGGCCTTGCCATAGCAACACCAAAGTGAGCCTCTCACCCTTAGGGTTTCATCCTTGAGGCCTTTCCATAGAAACACCTCAAGGTTTAACTCTCTTATCCTTAGTTTTACCATTATCACTTGATCCTTCAGCTTTTGCGCCCTCCTTTTGACTCCATATACCCTAGGAACGCACTGATCTAAGGCCAAATGTGTTGAGTAATTTGATCTCACAAACTTCCAATACCTTTGAACAAACCCTAACCATGCTAACCCTATCCTAGACTAACTCTGCTAACCCTAGTGCTATCATCATCTTTCTTGTGCTATAAACACCTTTGTGCAACATCTATTTGTCTTTAAGCAATTGAATGGTTAGCTAAGGCATTGTTACTAAAGTGTTGATATTGTTACATTGAATGCCGTTAGCATTTATTGTGAAGTGATATTGTAATAATTGCTATTGTACAAACATTGACTTCGTCAATATTTATTGCTCAATTGCTTATTATCAAAAAATTCATTGATTGTATGAATTACTAACTAGCAAGCAATCTTGCACATGCAGTTTTATTGTTGCTTTCTCTCGGGCAGGTGATCTTATTGGTTATTACTTCCAGTTATCTTTATTGGCTATAAGCCGAACATTCTGATCGGGTGGTGACTTGTAAGGAGGATTATTATCACTTAGCCTTGCTAAAACCTTTTTCCTTCTCAAAACCCTAGGTCACCGGGGACGTCTTCCCTGGGCCTTACCTCCCTAAATAGAAAGAACCTTCCCATTGAGGTGACAGTGGGTGGGATTGGTTTAGTTACGCTAGTTTGACCTCTTTTCATCCATCTTTTACCCTAACTACAAACTGTGTGATAACATTTTGGCTCCGTTGCCGGGGAACACTGAGTCAATTCTCCTCAAGATGACACTTTTCAGTAAGCCTTGCCTCAAAATCCTTTATCTTACAAGCTTACCTGGTGACTCCACTTAGGGTGATTCTCTTATTTCTTTGATAATTTCAAGAAAATTATCTGGCGACTCCACTGATGACGAAGCCAAATATGACTTCACAATGGGATCCAGGAAACTACAAGCCTTTAGACATGAGTAAAATTCCAGGATACCCTAGAAAAATGTCCCCGAAATATGAAAAATGGCTCCCTAGATTCACTAGTAGTGATGGGGAAAGACCTGACTATCACATGAGTAATTTTTGGGCTTTCTTTCAGCTCCACCCTATCAGTGATGATGCTGAAGACTTGGTAATGAAACTCTTCTCTGCCACTCTGCATGAAAATTCTAGAATATGGTATGATAATCTACCAGCCGCTAGCATCACATCTATGGACCAATTAGAAGAAACATTTCTCATGAGTTGGGGCATGAAATTGGAAAACATCCAATTATTACTTAAATGACTCGAATACATAAGACAAACAAAGGATGATACTATCAGAGATTTCGATGCTAGGTTTCAGATGTTTCTATTACAGATTCCTAGAATCCATTGTACTAAGGACAAGTACCTCATGTATCTCTATACGAATGCATTTCTGGGACATTTAAGCTTCCTCCTCAACAAAAAACATCCAAAAACACTCAAAGAAGCGTATAACATGGCTATAAAAATTGAGGCAAATATCTCCTTGTTCAGGGAAGGACATTCCTTTACCCCAGATGTCTTTACTTTGGAGAGATTAATTTCCCTTGAGATCTTTACTGAAAATTCACAAGCAAGAAGGGAATAAGTTATCAATCAACAAAATGAAGATACAACTAAGGAGATGGAACCCAAGCAAAATGATGAAGTATCAACCTACGCTCCTCCCTTTGATGAAGCCATCCACGAACCATTTCCTGCTACGCAACAAAGGGACGATGAGGTTAGTTTCCTTCCTTTTCAGGATTCTGATGACACCTTGTTCCATGATTCAGAAAATGAAGGACAAATGGAAGCCTTAAACGAAGGGGATATTCCTTGCTGTACTTTTGAAGACGAAGGGGCACTTCATAAGGATAAAACAATGATGCATGCTAAAGACACCTAGCTCCTCAAATCTCCCACACAAGAAAAAATAGTAAATTACCGTCCTCCCCAAGATTTTTGTGATTCTCTACTTTCTGATGAGGGAGATAAGGAGGAGATAAATGGGTCCTCAAATCTTTAAAATCCTACATGTTATGATACAGATAGTGACATAGTTGATAACATTGATGAGTTCATACATGTTGGGAGACATAGGTGGGATATAGTGGGTTATGATATGGATCCCATCTATGACATTGAGATTCATTTCCAAGTGTTACCTTTGCAATTATCACAACATATTACTCTTGACCAGTGGCAACAAGGAGATGAGATATTTACCCATACTTTTCGAAAACCCAAGGATGACCTAGTACCTTGTTTTCATTATGATTTTTAGTCTTACCCTGAGGGTTTTGATGAGTGCTCCCCTGAGCACTTGGATTCTCTCTATGAATATGATTATCAACCCCCGTTGTGCTTAGGGCGTGATAGGAGTAAGGACCTTCTTTGATTAAAGAAGGATCCTTGTAACAACTCTCCCCAGCCACCTCTGATTGTTTTACTCTCTTGTGTCTCTAGAGGTGTAGTTTGGGATTATGTTTTTTATGTTGGGTTTTCTCCGGGGAAAACCCTAGAGTCCAAGGGTTGGTTTAATACCACAAGTTTAAGTCTGTCACCTCAATGTTTCAAATTTCCCTTGAGAATTTTCTAGTCATCTACTAAATCTTTGTCAATCCCTTGCCAAGCTTCAAAATGTGAGGATGTCATAGGTTTCCATTTTAAAGATCTTTTGAGTCAGTGTTTTGAACCTTGGAGCCTTCATGACCCATTCCTGAATTGGATTGAGTACTTTCCTCAGAATTTGACTTGGCACGATTTTATCCCTCCCACCCGCCTCCATGAGTTAGACCTTATGATTCTCGATGATATGATATATCCTCTAA